>PVLD010013081.1:0-57474 GCA_004027595.1 Dinomys branickii | reverse complement strand
GAGAGGGAGGGAGAGGGAGGGAGAGGGAGGGAGAGGGAGAAAGTTGGAATGAATTCAACTTACTGCAGGAAGTCTCTCAATCCTTTTTGTTTTTCAATCCTTTTTTTTGTTTGTTTATTAATCAAAAGTTTTTATTCTGGTAAGAAACACTGCTTGGCAATTTCCTTCAGGCTTATCTGGGTTCCCAGTAGACCAGGTGGACAGCACAAGAATGAGAGACTTCTGAATAAGATACAGATTTCTGGTGAAGGACTTGGAGCCCACTTACTGGCCCCGTGGAAGGTGAAGAATGCTCCCCCAAAAGCCTACCCACCTGGAGGCTGCTGCCTGAGCTCTCAGTTCCTCCTGCCCAAGCCTCCTCCTCATCTGCCTGCTTCTGGTCTGGCTTTTGTTCCAGCTTCATCCAAGAGCTTGGCTGGGGTGTTAGAGGAACAGGAGGAGGGCAGGGAAGAAGAGCTGAGATCTTGGTGTCAGGTGATTGGGATCTGCAGTACCAGCAGAAAGAGGAGGGGGCCACCTTCACCTTTGCTTCCTTCCCTTGATTCCGTCTCTCTGCTGCCAACGACAGTCCCCTTAAGGCATCCCACAGCTTGCAGGAGCTGCTTGCTTGTGGTTACTGAGGTTAAGAACAACTCCTGGGCCCCTGGGGGTATGTTCAGCACACACATTTTCTTAGCGTGCATAAGGCTCTGGGTTTAATCACAGAAGAAAAGAAAGAAGATTCCTGGATCCAAAGTCCAAAAGAGCAAGCGCATCTTCCCCAAAGCTGAGGGTGAAGTCTTGGTGGGAGAATCAGCATGGGAACGATCTCTTCATTGCACACAGGGAGGCCAATCCATGTGTGCCCCCAGGGCCTGTCTGCTAGGGCAGAACTGGGAGAGCAGTGTACGGGAGTCAACATTCACATCCCCAAGCCTCTGCCATTTGTCTTAGCAAAGTCACTGAACCTTGGGTCTTCATAAAGAGTCTGTGGGGAGAAGCAGTACTTTTTAGGGACAGCAATACTTAGAATGTCTGTCTTGCAAAGGAGACACTCTTCCATCCAGCCAGTGTTTGCAAAACACCCAGGAAAGGGTGCGGCTCTTTCTCCAACTTATTCTTCTGCTACTATGACTCTTATTATTAAACCTTGTCTAACACAATTTGCATCTGTATTTGGTGGCTTTCTGTTGCTATGACAAAATCCCTCGGATAATCAACTTATAAATAATTTGTTCCGGCTTGTGGTTTCAGAGGTCTCGTCCATGGGCTGCTTGGCCCATTACTTTTGGGCCTTCGGTGAGACAGAGACATTATGGTGCAGGATATGATGGAGAACATTTTCACCAGATGGTCAGAAAGAAAAGAAAGAGAGGAAAGGGCTGGAGTCTCACATTCCCTTTTAAGGGCACAGGCTTACCCACAGGAACCTAGTGCCCTCTCACTAGAGGTGCCACCA
Organism: Dinomys branickii; assembly: GCA_004027595.1. NCBI lineage: Eukaryota > Metazoa > Chordata > Mammalia > Rodentia > Dinomyidae > Dinomys > Dinomys branickii. The sequence goes on along the minus strand of PVLD010013081.1, from coordinate 56,036 downwards.
TCTCCTAACATCACCATGGGACCAAGCCTTTAGCAATCTTGTGTTCCCTGCCCTGTAGATGCTTCTTTCCAGGCTCTGCCTCTTCATCCCCTGGGCTTCTCTCCATGTGTCTGTCCTTTTGTTAGAAGGACATTAGTCATCACCCTACTTCAGCAAGACCTCATCTTAACTTCACCAGCCTCATTGGTAATGATGCTCTATCCAAGTAACATTATGTCCTGAGGTCTTGGGCTTAAGTTTTCAGCCTTGTGAAGGTACATGATGCAGCCCCTAGCAGCTTTCTCATCAAACAACAAGGCTAACAAGCTCTCTTTGCAGAATTCTTGTGAAGATCAAAAGCAGTAGAGGTCAGTGCCCAGCACACAGAGTGGTGTGTGCTGTGCAGCAGCCTCATTATTGCTATGGCAACTCTTGTCCTGGGACACAGGGCATAGCAGGTACAAGGTGGGCCCTGAGCTCCCAGGTAGCCAGGGTGGAGGGCCAGGCCCATGGGTCTGCAGAAAGATTCCCAAGCTCCGCCTTAACTGCAGGTGCCTGTCTATGGAAGCATGAGTGTTTATCTTGCTGTAAACTGCAGGCTTATGAATATATTTTTTAAAATTCACTCGTTTCCGTAAGGGAAAGAATATGGTAGAACAGGAATGTAGAAAGGGGACCCTAGCATTTCACTGGGCGCCTGCTAGTTTACTACTTGACCCCACTCACCTCCCTGGGCTTTGGAAAGATGAGCAGCGCACCCAGCAGCCTCTCTTTCCAGCATGATTCAGACACCTGCATTTCTCATATTCTCACCCTCGTACCCTGGCTACATTTCTCGTGAGCTCTGGAGTCTTTTCTGTTCACTCAAGAGTTAAATGTCCACATTATCGTTTGGTTGTTTGCATCCTTTGGTTTAAAGTGTAAAATAAACACACACTCATTACATAAGATTGGAATTATAGAAAAAAGGATGAAAAAAATCAAGTTACCATCCGTGGTGATGAGTTACTTACCACTGGCTGCTCCAGCTGGTAAACGTGCCCACTGTGGTAACCTTAGCATCATGTGAAACCTGCTTAAGAGAGAGAGGAAGCAGAGTTCACAGATCAAAGAGGGAAGAGAAGAATGGGCCTGGGCGGGAGGAGAATCTATGTGGCAGACACTGTTGGCTAGCCCACCCTTCCTCCTTCGTTCTTACATCTAGACACAATACTGAGTGTGTCCAGCCCCTTTTGTCATTTTAAAAGGAACAGGAAACACTGCTACCACCTTTCCATATTTCTTCTTCTCTTGGCTGTGAAAGCAATGCCTGGGGCTACAGCTCCATCTTGCAACCAAGAGGAAAACGAGAATCACAGAAATGCTGGTTTTTACAATGGTGAGCTCCTACTCAACCCCTGAACTACCTACCTCTACACTGTAGGCTACATTCCAGATAAATGTTTTGCAGCTACTACAGAAATTGAGGTGTTATAAAAAGAATTCAGCAAGTCATATCATTAAGTGAAAAAGCAAGGCTCAGAGCCACGTGCATATTTGTGTACATATGCAGAATAGGTGTGTATATACTTAGATATGGATGGATGCATAGTTACAGTGATTTCATCTGGCTGTCAGTGTGAAGGACTGATGTTACTTCTGCATATTGGAAATAATTAAGGCGGTGGGGCCTGATGTGAGTGGCATTTGGTTTGGGGTGTGGTGCCCTTCATCCCATCCGAGTCAGTGCTGAATGCTGGGCCACTGCATCACCGTGTGGCAGGGGTGCTGGTTACAGAGCAGGTCCTACTGGGCTGTGAGATGTCCAGGGGTTTCAGTTCACATGACATGAAGCACACAGCTACTCCAGGGTCATCACTGTGTGTGACACAGCTGAAGGGTTTCACTTTGACTCCGGGAAGCTTCTAAAGCCCAAGGACAAGGCCGACCACACACCCCAGGTGAGTTTCACTGTCAAACCATTGAAACTGCCTTGGATCCACACCCTCACCCACAGCAGAGCTGATCCTCTCCATGTGCTGACCCCAGAGGGAGGGGTGATACCCTGACCCTGAGTCTCTCAGTGTCTGTGGTAGAATTGCTGATGTGTACCTCGCCTCCTTCCCTGCTCCCAAAGCAGCCATCGCAGGAGGAAGGCTCATCAACCCAGCTTTCCAGAGAGTGCTGCTGAGATTCTCCAACCTTGCCTAAGTGTGTGTGGAGCCCTTTGACAAGGGCGACCCACAAGCACATGTCGAGGTTGGGGAAATTACTCCTTGGGGAAAATTAAGTTTCCAAGTGCACACCGTTTAAGTCTATTCTGGACCCGGTCTATATCCACAAAACATGCTTCTCCTCATTCCTGAAAGGTGAGGAACAGTGAAGGACTAGCCACAACTCTAAGAGAAATGGGTTGCCTTTGTTTTATTCTGGCCATAGAATGAAAAGGCACAAGATTTTATCTGATATAAAAGTTTATTTGCCTTGAAAAACTTGAAAACTATTTAGCTATAGGAGCTTGTGATGATAAATGCACATGAATTGTACAAAAGCCTTGGTTTTAAAGCACATTTGGTGAAAATATTTACAAGCCGCAAACTGGTATTCTTGCATGAATTGTGTCTTTCTTTCTTAATTCCTTCCCCTGTCCTGCTTGCCATTGCCTTCTTGCCTCCCGCTCTTTCTCTAGGTCCCTGACTCATCTTACACAGCCTTGACTGTCTTTCTCCTGTCCAAGGGTGGTGCACACAGCCACGCCACGGCAGCACTTGGGACATTCCCACCAGCGTCCTTCCCAGGGGAACCTGATGATCTTCAGTGGACAGTATGTGTAGCCTTGGGGAATGATTCATGACTGGTGAGACCAAGTGCAGAAACTAGAGGAGAAAGCTCCACACCACATAGCCTCCACCTTCCACACTAAGTGATACATGCCTGGACAGTCATTCAGCTCTCGTGGGGGGACAGAGAAGGACAGAAACAACCTGACATTGCTGAGTGGCTTTAACAGCTTGGATCCAGCTATCTCTGGACTTCTGATCCTTGAACCTAGGTTTTTCTGTTACTGCTTGCCAAAAATTCATTGTAATGTGTGGTGGTACCTGGATTCACAAACTTAATTTGTTTCTTGACTCTGGGGAACGTGGTCACCATTGTGTTCATCACCAGACGCAGAGATGGAGAACACGCAAAATTTTGCCAAATGCTTCTGTTTGTGAACTGAATTGTTTATGAAAAAAATGTGTGAACCAAGGTAAACTGTAATATAGGTTTAAAAGTCAAGTGGGGAAAACTATTTGCAATGCGTAAAAGTTACAATTAAGTCATAGTAATTATGATGACAGGAATATGTCAAAGAATGTCAGTTACACCCATGCCTGGATGACCAGCAAGAAGCAGGGAGATCTCTGAGGAGAGCCAGAATGCTGGCTTGAAGGTGACTTGTGCCGGGTAACAACGGTGCAGCGTGTGCTCTGGAGGGCCCAGAGGGACTGAGTGTCCAGAGACGTAGGAGAAAAGAGCTAGGGAGGTGAGCTGAGACCAGGCAAAGATTGGCTTTGCATGAGATGTTTGGGCTCTGAGGCTCTGTCCTTTCAATAACGAAACACAGTATGTGTAAGAACCCTGGCCCGTAATACACTCCTTCTGCTGAGAAATAATTGCACAGGCCTTTGTCCTCATTTTAGGGTTTTTAAACCCTTGGACTCTCCCTGTGATAGGAACGTCTCTGTTCTTCTGTGTGGACCATGGTAGTATATGCTAACAGGTGACTTGTGGTGGGACAGGGAATGGTCATGCTGGAAAGACAAACCTTGTCATAGAGGTTTGGGTCCTTGAGCCTGATGCTATGTAGGAGAGTGATCTGAGACTGAATTTCACCATGTGGCCAGTGGCCCAATCAGTCATGACTAGCAATGGCCCCCAGTGAAAGCTCTGGACACTGAAGCCTGGTAGGACTGTCTGGCAGGTGACGGCATCCATGTAGTGCCAAAGCAAGTATCTTGAGCACACAAAAGCTTCACCTTTGGAACCTGAGAGACCAAGCTTCAGTGCCCTTCATTTTGCTGCTGGTGACTTCTGTTCTTTATGGTAAAACTGTCATCATATATGCAGTGCTTTCCTGGGCTCTGTGAATTATTGTAGTGAGTAGCAAACCTAGGGAGCTAGGGAATCCCCCAGTGTGTAGCTACTGAGTCAGAGATATGGGTGTCTGGGAACCCCAAAGCTGATGGCTAGCATCTATAGTAAGAGTGTCATGCTGAGAATGATGCTGTTCATCAGCAAAGTGTGGCCCAACACAGGGGCTGGCATGAGAAACCACTGTCCTGCCCACAGAATGTGCTCTGTGGCCCAGGCCAGAGCTGTGCAGCCCAGACAATGGATCCTCCAACCTTAGGGACGGGAGAGGCTTCTCATCGCCCAAGTCCACACACTGACTTCCGCATATCCTTGGTCACAAGGAATCTGAGGGTGGGTGTGAAAAGAGCTGAGAAAATGTCAGAAAGCTGCAGTCACCCCAGGGCAGCTGTCACGGTGTGGGGCCCAGGCCACTAGCCAGTTTCACGGCCCATGTGCTAGCCTTCCTTTTCAGACCCAAGTCTTGCTTTATTCTAGAGTGAGCAATGACAGGAAAATACAATAATAAAGAGATTACACAATATAGTGATGAAGATAGCAAGTAACTTTTTTTTAAAGTTTGATCTTCATAGTGGTCCTGCTGGGAGATGCTGTCCCCACCGATGTCCCCACACAGTGGCAAGTAGACTGCCGAGGACATGCATTCCTCCAAGAGCTCAGCTGGAATCCTGGCTCGATACAGGCAAAGCCCCGGCTCCCTGCTCCACAGCACATTGCTGCCTCAAACCCAGTGCCAACCAGATGCAGAACTGGGCTAAGTGTCCTACAGGGAAGTTGTACCCATTTATGGGGTTTTGCAAAGTGAGTCACAGCTGGTGGGACCTCGAGTATCCTCTCTTCCCATCTACATGACTCCTGTCCTCTATCTCCTGTACCCCTGTGTTACTTCCCTTGGAGGCTGCACTGGCTGAAGTGAGGGGGTGGTGTGGGCATTGCCCTCCTATTGTTATGCGGTGAGGGCTGGAGGTCACAGGAGGGATGAGAACCATGAGAAGGGAAGGGTCTTTGTGACCACAGTGTGCTCCGAGTTCTGGAAGTTGGGGCCAGAAAGTGACCACTGTTGCCTGACCAGGATGTTATTACTGTAGTAAAGGACGCAGGACTGGGAGGGACGTACCTGGCGGTGCTGAGAAGGGAATGTGCAGACGTCTGAAGTGAGAATGTGAAGCTGGGATGGTAGGTTGAATACTTTTGGCCCAGTGAGAGAATTGAGGGAGCAATGTAGCCGTAGAAATAAGAAGCCAGCAATGAAGACGGAGAGTAAGGTATGCAACACTCCCCTCATCCATGGCAGACATGTCCCAGGGCCCAGGGGGCTCCAAGACATGGGCAGCAGCCAGCACTGTGTATTTCAGTAAATTAAAAATATCCCAGTGATGATGTTTAGACGACAAACTAACCAAGAAAGAGGCTAAGAGCCATAACTAATCACAAAATAGAGTGAGTATAATGATGTAGAGCAATCAGCATTATTTAAACTGTACATTGTTTATTTCCAGAACTTCCCACTTAATATTTTCACACTGAGGTGGACCTCAAGCAGCTGGAACCTAGGACAGGAAAGCTTCGGGCGGAGGAAGATTCCGGGGTCTGAGCTCAGGGGGCCTCGGATCTGAAACTCCTGGCTTCACTTTATTGCCTGTCCTCTTCTATTTCCACTTCAGTTCCTTCCTCCCTAAAATGAAGATGCCAGCACCAGCCTCCTCACCTTGGTGTGAAAACTGCCACGCCGAGGAACTTTAGGGGCCTTTCCCGGCACTTGGTACAACCCAGGCACTCATATGGTGTTTTTATTGTACATTTAGTGAAATCCAGAGCATAGCTGAAAAACAGCAGAGAAATTTTCAGAGTGGTGGCTCTCGTGCGATGGGCTGAAGTCCTCTGGATGTTTCTGAAGGGCTGCACCTTTGGAGGCTTCTGAACAGTGTGGCAATGACTGGGCAAGGGACACTTCCCTGTTGTCCAGTCCCTGGGCATCATCACTGTCCAGTTTCACTGTTAAGCTCCAACAGGAGCAGAGCTAAGGGACAGAAAGTTGCCAAGGAATCTCCAAGCTACTTCCTTAGGGCGCAAACCTGTTTCTAGCCCCAGAACAGCATCACAGCTGGAGGGCCGCAGGGGCACTGTCCTCAGCCCTAGTCACTCTGCCGCCTCACAGGGACGTAAGGCAGGCTACAGGCCCCTGGCCTTGACAGGCAAGAGCTGAAGCAGGCGAGTGATTTGACTCAGCCCTCTCTCCCTGAGCCTATTTTTTTCAAAAGGCCCTGTCAGGATGTTCAGATGCAGGACAAAGACGAGGGCTCTGAGTGATTTCTGAAGTTGCTCTGTTTTGCGTTACTATCTGTCCTTCCATAGAGACAAAAATTTTAGAGAAGCGGAGTCACAGATTCTAAAGCCATCAGCCAATCCTGCTCTCTTCCTGTCAGGCCCTGTGAAGCCACTGCAGAGTGGGTTCCACCAGTCCTGTGGTGGGAGGAGGCACCTGAAGCACAGCCGGCCGGAGCGTTCCCCCTTCTCAGCCAAGGTCAAGCCTAAGCCTCGATCTGCTCAGATCCCCGACTGGTATGTTCCGAGGCGCAGTCTCCGTGGGGCTCCACCCCGGACTACACTGGCACACCGGGGCCAGCTCCCCGCCTCGCCGCACCCGCCAGCAAGACGTGTCAGCATTGGTTTGTCACCACTCTGCACGCTGTGGGTAAATAGCTGAGGCACTGAGGGTAGAGGAGCAGAGGATCAAGAAGAATGCTAGGGCTGGGGATATAGCTCAGTGGAATAAGCGCTTGCCTAGCAAGCGCCGGGTCCTGAGTTCGATCCCCAGTACCGCAAAAAAAAAAGAAAAAAAAAAAAAGAAGAATGCCACTGGCGTTTCCCAAGCATCGCTCTCTTCTGCATAATAAACGAGGAGCGGACTTTCTAACCCCCATTTGACATATGAGAGAGCCGAGGCTCAAAGGTGGAGCAGCTGTGCTGTGCTCAGTGACATCGCCACAGCAAAGATGAGAAGTTCGTCTGCCTGATGCTCAAGGCAGTGTCTTCCCCGCAGCACCACACCGCTTCATGTCCACTTCCCAAGTATCCACCCCTGCGAGACAGGCTGAAGGCACCCAGCCAGCGGCCTCTTGTCTCACTACCCAGAAAAGCGGGTTTGAACCCCAGCTTTGCCGCTAGGCATCCTCTCTGATAATTTCATCTACCTCACAGGTTTATGATGGCTGTGTGATGAAAGGCTTAATGAGTACATGTTCTCCCCTATGTCTACCTCAGGGCCTGGCACACAACTGCCTCCTACCTCAGGTGATCAGCTGGCTGGTTGCGTCGAGGGGAAGCACCTTGTTTTTCAAAAGGGTGGCGGTATTTGGAGTCTGGCTTTCAGCAGGGTACTCCCCCTTCCTATCCACAGTGTCTGGACTCTGCATCTGGAGGGCTTGGCACTCCTGATGTGGCTGCGGCCCAGCCCTCATTAGCCCACATTGCAGCAGAGGGACAGATGGGCTAAGGAGTGTTTAAGAGAAGGTGGGTGCTTGAACCGGAAACCTGGAGGCTAGGCTTCTTCTCCAGGGGCAGAAAGAACACTTCAGGAATCACTAAGAATGTTTCTCTACCAAGAACTCATAACCAAGCCTTAAACAGACGTGAGTAGTAAGGTGGTGCCTTATCACCTCCCACACGAAGCCGAGAGTTCAGCCAACTCCCGCTACTCTATACCCAGTTGTGGTGTCCCTTATTTAGCACTATGAGGCTCTCATGTCTTCTAGGCAGCAAGTCTGCCAGGCATCGGGTCCAGACCAGACAGAGGAGCCACAAGCCTCCTTAGGAGCATTAAGAGATTTTCTGGAAGATTCCCTTTGTCTCATGTCACAATGGCCAGGAGAGTCACGTGTGTGTTCCAAAACCTGCCTCTAGCAAAAAGAGTGGTGATGGCTGTGATCAGTTTAGTTCAGTGATTCTCAGTGCTGGCTGCCCATGAAAATCATACACTGAGCTTCTAAAAAAGAGACAGGTCTGGAATCTACCTTCAGAGATTCTGGTTCAGTTGTTTTGCATCAGATCCTGTGCATCTAACTTGATAAACTCCGACAGGAACATTTGATGGCCAGGAAGAAACCCAGGGTTGGATGGATGGTGTGGCTCCACCATGGCTGACACATGCATCTGGGCAAGAGAGCCACTCACATTCTTGTCGCACAGATCTTAGTGAATCACTGTGTAAAGTCATGCCTTTACCCTTAACCTGGAGCTGATGAGTAGATTCTTTGACAAAAAGACTGGCAACCTCTTTGTCCAACCACCCGCCCCCAAGGCCCAGCTTCCCTTTTCCCTTCCTAGAGTTAACTTTTTCTTTTTGTTGTGCCAATACAACAATCACAGTGAAATTCCTTCTAGACAATTCCAGGAAGGAGGCATGTGCCTGAGACTCCAGTCCCTGGTGGGCTTCTACTTCCCACTTCCAGTTTAGCTCAGGAGGGATCTCAAGGTTGTGAGGATTAGAGAGGTCTGTTGGGGCTTGAGCTGTCCTATCATCAAAACCATCTCAGATTTACTCCAAAAAGTTCTTTCCTGTTCTTCAGTATTCATAAGAAGGGAAAAATTATCTTGTACTTCTCAAAAAACATGCTCTTTTCAGCTTCTGAAAGAGACAGAGAGATGTTAAACTAGCTGAGAGATTTTGTTTTGAGTGAGTGATTCCCCATCTCCTATGCCCAAATATTCCAAGAAACCTCTCTGGTGGCTGTGGTGCAGCATGGTTGCAATGATCACCCAGGTCAAAGCCACAAGGACTATATTCCTGCCGCACACAGGTAGCCATGCTAGGTACTGAGGAGGGTCTGGCTTCTCTGCTGGGAAACTTACACATTACTTGTAAAGGCAGAACATGATGATAAAACAATGTAAAATGCCACAAGTTAAAGGCCAAATAAGCCCAACATAAGTCACATGTGTTCAATGACTTCCTTTAAAATTACTTATGGGAGAAAAGTCGCCACCAAAGTGAACATAAAAGAGGTCTATGTTCGAGGTGGGAAAATAACTGTTCTGGGAAGTAGATGCCACGTTCAGCGGGGGGTAGACTGTGCAGGGCAGAAGTGTGAAGCCCCAGTCATCCGAAAACTGCTGGGGAATTCTTTTACTATTGTTGTTATTGCAAAACCCAATCACTTCCATTATGACCGCCATGTGTCAGGAATTAGGTTACAAGTATGGATCACCTAGCCAGCTTAACCCCAGTGTACTTTCTACTAAAACACTCTTGGAACCCTTTTGCCAAAAACAGGTTTTGTTCCAAGGTTTGCTAAGAAATTGTAAAGGTGCAACTAGTCTCTTCTCAGAACTCAGCTTGTCAAGCAGAGACGCTGGATTGCCAACTGCGCAGGCTGGCAGAAGGGGCCCTTGAGTGAGGTCTGCTCGGGGTGATTACTTCCTGGGCCACATGAGGACGTGGAACATCAAGTATGTGATGTAAGCCAAGCACAGTGACGAATGAATGGTAGGAAATTTTATAGGTGATGTACCACAAGGACATTCAAAATTGAAAAATGAGAAGTTGAAAAATAATGTTCATGTGCATGGAGGGACCCTCACCAATTTAGATTTACCCTTCATGGCCAATGTTCATCTTATTACTGAGATCTCCCAAACTGTCGAAGTAGATCTGTTAGGTTTAAAAGGTCTTACAGCCCAAAGCATAAACAATTAAAGAGCAAATAAAGACAGGCAGTAGGAAATAAGAAGAATCTTTTCCATCTAAAAGGGGACAGAGAGATGGAAAGGGGGAGAAGGGGAGAGAAGAGCACAGATGTGTTCTCTGAGTGTGCCGGCTCCCTACAAGCAGTGATCAGTGAGCACTCTGTACCATGAACACATAACAAAGATAAAATACTAACTAAAAAGGTCTTTGCTTAGCTACTTAAAAACTGGATGCTTTCCTTTTGGCCACAATAAAATATTATACTTGCTAGTAAAATGTGCCTTAGCAGATGACAACTCTGTCTTCATAACTTAAATGTTTTTTTTCTTTTGAAGAAAATATTGGGAAAAGCAAGATAATTACCAGTCCATGCAGGATCTTCCTATTTGACAATATGCATGTACACCATTCATTTTTTAAAAATCTTGTTATTGTGAGTCATTTTACACACAGAACCACAAATTCTTCGTTTCCTTTGGTAGTGTAGTTCTTTCGGCTCTGGGAATTGTAAGCACTTTACAATTTTACCAATTTCGAAAAACAAAGTTTCTGTTTTTATCAGAAAGTATATTCTCTCCCCAGATGCTGCTCTTTACATTTAAATAACTGAAATTGAGGACTTTGATTCAGCAAATCTTGTCATAACTACCTGGTGACTGAGTGGCCGTTCTCTAGTGCTTTTTATTTCTAATTAAGCATTTAGGGCTTGAAGGTGGGATATTACTTACTCCAAATGCACCCTACTATTTATTTCGGCTTCTTAAGAGACTTCCATGAATATTCCAGAGACCTCACTAGAGGGAAGCAGCGGCAAGTCAGTGCTGTATGTCTCTGACATCTTAGTTAGATCATTTTAAAAGTCAGTAGTTTTTCTTAATGAATGTGGTCCTGGTGTCATATTTGTGACCATTTCCAATTCTGGCTTGGATCTACTTGTTTTTTCTCTTCTTGTGGTATCAGTCAGCATCTCCTTACTGGTCAGCTAAGTTTCACATAGTCAATGGGGTTTTGGGGGTATTTACAGGAAACTAGCATTTACTAGTACCCCAGAAGTTGCAAGTGGCCGCTGGGAAGGCCAGCAATGTGTGCAAGGTGCTCATGGGGAAAACACATGTGAGTAACTCTATTTTGTGTCTGAGTTCAAAAAGAGACTTCTGCAAAATAGAAATTGATTATGTATTTTCCATATTGAGAAGCATTGTCTTGCTTCCCTCTGGTTTCCAGCTCTCTCCAAAGCCATCCAGTGTTAATATTTCTTGAAGACACTTGAGCAGCCCAAAGAGGAGGGTTGGTTTCTTTGGGGTTCGTGAGCCTAAGGTGTGACAGACAACCCCTGCAGGCAAAGGGATGAGGTCCTGGGCAGGGGGGAGCCCACGCACACTTGTGCAAACTCAAGTCTTGGCTGAATCGAAGGAGGCCAGGAGAAGAAGCAGGATGCTGTACTTCTCTACTAAATGGAACTGGAACTGTAAATGTTTCCTGACTTCTCAAAACATATGTTAAATTTCTTGACTGATGTAATAGTACTGTGGTTATGAAGGAAAATGTCTTTGTGGTTAGGAGGTATGTGTAAGTTTTTAGGAGGGATGTGATATGATTTGCACTTCTTTTAAATGGTTTGTATGAGAGAGAGAGAAAGAGAACACAAATTTAGCAAATGGTCGCAGTTGGTCAGTCTACAATGAGGCTATTCCTTGTAGTATTATTCCTTTATCTTCGGTGTAGATGTGAAGGTACTTTTCTAAATTTAGAAAAATACTTATGAATAAACATAGTAGAAATATAGGAACAACATGAATACATGGGTGAAATTACATTTAGAAAATATAAAATACCAGACCAGAGCTGTGGCTCAGTGGTAGAGCACTTGCCTAGCATATACAGGCCCTGGATTCAATCCCCAGCACTGCAAAATATATTTGAAAAATATAAAATGCAGTCTGAATGCCTGAAAAAAATCCACATGATTATAAAAATAAACAGATATGAGATTTTTCTCGTCGAACCATCCCTCTTTCTTCCACTCTACTTTTGCCATTTTGCCCATCTCATCTTGCTAGGACCATCCCCTCCCCACTGTGCCACTGCCGTGAGGTAAGGAGTGCTTGGCAGGAAACTCAGGAGCAGAGGACAGCAGAGAAACAGGGCTCTTCCCCCGGGTGTCGGCAGCCACTCTGCTTCTCCAGGCCAGGGAAGGGTGGACTCAGAGCTGGGGAGGAGGCTCAGGGACAGCGTAGCTCTAGATGAAGCTGGAGCTCTGTGGCTGCTTTGTGGCTCATCCAGCACCCGTGTTTGCCCAGCGGCTGTTCTCCAGCGATGGAGAGGAGTGTGCAACTCCTGCCAAGAGGTCATGTGTGATCTCAGCGCGTTCCTCCACATCTCCATACCTCTTTCCCTGAATGGTTAGCAGGGTTGGACTAGCCAGAGGCTCCCAACCGCAGCCAGCGCTGATTATCATGTGTGGCCCTGGGTGGTCTTTTCTTTCAGGTGAAATCCATGGGAACAGAACAGTGTTCTGCAGTGAGAAATGTAAGCCCCTTAAATGCTGGAAGTCAGCGTCCCCCCTTAGCTATGTCTCTGACATCAACATAACAGGACCAACTGCAGGCCTCCTTTGCTGGGAAGCCAGCACCCCCTCCCCACTAGTCTACTGTCCCCACAGTAAGGAGATGCTGCAGCCCCCTTCTACAAGCATGGGGTGCTATCAGGGGCATTTCCCAAAAAGGGATCAGATTCTCTTGTTCTAAAACAGAAGATGGTGTTTGCTAGCCACTTCTCTGTGTCCAAAGTATGGATCCCTGAGGAACAGGTGGGTGAAGGAGTGTGTGTGTATGTGTGTGTGTGTGTGTGTGTGAGAGAGAGAGAGAGAGAGAGAGAGAGAGAGAGAGAGAGAGAGAGATCTTTGCTATGTTCCTCTTTGTCAGAAGGGAGAGTACAGTGGTGGGGGTGAGGTATTTCCTCAGCTAATAGGAGTGGAGAGACGTGGATCATCAATCAAGAGTTTGGAGGCTTCTTTGATTTAAATATTAGTCATTCTGGGCATTGGATGATTCTTCCTTCTGATTAAACCATGAGTTCCCAGGAGCGTTGTGTTTGAGGTGACATGGCCTCAAAAACAGTGGGGGTGTTGGAGTCAAATAAACCTAGATTTGAGGTTCCTTCCCGTCTGACCTCGGATAACGGTGCAGCCACAGTGGGATTTCCTGGCTCCCTTTGGGCTCCGCACAGCACAGGTGGTAGACCATGCCCCTGGGGCACCTGTTGCCCCCAGGGACCTGAACAAAGGGCCGAGACACGTGATTCAGAGCATTCTTAGCAGTAGCTGGCATCCCCGCGGGCCGCAGGGACTGTGAGGGGGCTTTCCTCACGGCGATACTCCGGGGTGGCTTTTCAGGGGGCCTGGGGCGGCTTCTTCTATCCTCTGGCCATTTCCACGCGGACCTCTGGACATCAAAGTCAGAGATGAGAAGCATCCAGCCCGGCATTTCCCAGGTTAATCTTAGTGATGGCGTATTATGCTTACTGCACCCCCTGGGTGAGCGAACTGGGCACAGGGAGTGAGCGAGGGGCAGAGCTCTGTTCCTTCGGGGCACCGCCGCCCTCACCGGTCAACTCTGGGCAGCCAGTCCTCAAGTGGGCAGATTGAAATCCTGGTCGTCATCTGTCCTGCGGCCCTCAGGAGTCTGCTCTTCTGCTGCCCCCCAGCGGCCCGGAGCTCCCGCCACAGTGCCTCCGGGCGCGCACCTCTCCCTAGTTTCTCGCTTGCCTCTTCCTCAAGTTAAATGCAGCGTTTCCCGAGCTGCACGTTGCTTCTGTGTGCCAGGCAATCATGCTCGGTTCCGCAGGAAATGGAAGCTAGAAAAACTTCCTGACCAGGGAGGTTGCAAATTAGCAATAGGAGAAGACAATCATAAGTAGAAACTATGGACAATTTCTTTAAATGCTTCCAGGTGCAAAGGGTGGAAAGAGCCGCAGCGAGTGAGTGGCGGTGCATAGGACAGAAAGCGCCGCTGAACGATCTAAGGAATGCTGTCGTTCAAAGCCATGCACAAAATGCTTTATTTCGTCAATTCTAATCCTCCTAACAGTCTTCCAGAAGAGGTTCCTATTTTTGGCAGAGGAGAAAATCAAATTACAGTGAAGAGAATTTGACCATGTCCATGCAGACAGCACTTGGGGCTGACATTTAAACTCTTGTCTTTCTGCCTTGTAGGTCATCCCTATTTCCATCATCATGTATTGTTACATTTCATCCTCATTTTAAACCTGACTTCTACCAAACGCTTCCGCTGCTAAGTGGAGGGTTTGTATGCGGGCCCAAATGTCCTGTTCCTAAGCCTGCTGCTCATCCCTGGCTGTCTAGAGCAATTTACAAAGGTTCTGGTGAAAAGGTGCTTTTGACGGGCCAGAAGAATAAAGTTAAGGCATATGAGTGCAGAGAGAGGGGAGGGGAGGGGCTGCAGCAGGGGAAGGAACAGAATGGTGGCGCGGGTGAGCATTTAGACGAAGAAAACCCACGGGCCTGGAAGGCAGGAGGAGGCTGCTCCAAGGGACACTGCAGAGGCAGAATCTATAGAACTAATAACTGGCTCTCCGCAAAGGCAGGAGGCAGCGAGATAATCCAGCATGATCGAGCGGCCCAGCCTGGGTGGGTAAGAAAATGGTACCGACACTGGCTAAAACAGAGACAGCAGAAGACCAGGATAAGGTAAAATAAAGTTTGGTTCTGAGTCTCTAAGAGCCGTAGAAATAGCTTGATGAAGATATTGTCAAACTCTGTGAATAATGCGCCTTGAGCTCCGGAGAAGACCAAAGCTTGGGCTCACCCAAAGGGACAGGGCTGAAGCAGGGAGAGCAGAGACACACACTACAACAGTGGTTATCAAATGAGAGTGTTTGCAAGAGTGCCGGGGAGCCCTAGAATCATTTGCTGGCTTATAAGTGTACATTTAACTATGTGGCTTCTTTTCCTAGCAGATAACATTTGCATAGTCTTATGGTATTGGCCTAAAGAAATGAGTAAGATGGGTATTTCAGGAAATTTCGATATTTCTGTTGTTTCTTATTTGTTTTGAATAAACAACCCTTTGCTACCTTTCAAATCATACCGGATAGGCATTTATTTAACCTGTTAATTGTACCATCCATCCTAACCCTAACTACATGAGCTGAGGTGTGCTCACTCTACAGTGACTGGTAGTTGACAGTGTGGACTCCAGGGCTGCACAAAGCAGTGGCAGTTCTAGGGGAGCAGCAGGTCAAAGTGGCCAAGGGGCTCTTGTGAAAGGGAGTCTGAGAAGGGGGAGCTATTGTAGAGAACAGCAGAAGACTGTGTATTAGCACGAAGTGTGCCCACCCCTCTCCGGCTCCCAGGAAGATGTACAGACCTAGGATAGAGGCGAAATACCAGCTGGCCCTGCCCGCTTGAACCTAGGCTGTGATTTAACAATGCTTTGCCTGCAGAAAGAGCAAGGAATCCTCATGGACCTCTGGGCCTCCTGGGCCCTTCACTCCCTGCACAGAAGAATGTAATTTGGTTGTGGGGATTTAACACAAGCACTGGTGAACCTACCTAGCTTCCCAGCCAGGGCCATAGGAGGGGAGCTTGGCACAACTACCCCCCACAGGTTCCCTATGTTTGAACAGAGATAGGAAAGCAATTTGATGGAACTCAGACTCCACTGTAAATCACATGGGTTGGCTTTTTCCTCTGCTTTCTTTCTCCTCTCTTCTGGTACTGCTTCTTGAAGGAACCAGAGAACAGCGCCCGTGTGCTAGGGAGAGCGCATGTGCGTGTCAGTGTGCTGCGGCCTTCACTTCTCTGGTATCTTACCAAGTCATCCTATGTCTGCACACACAAAGGGTTGCTTCTTAGAGTTTACTAAATCAGTTTTTTGGTTAGGTCAGAAACTGAGCTATATTTCACTGTATCTGCTGCAGCTTTTCATTTAAATTCCCCCCCCCTTTCCTTTCTTTACTTCCCCTCTCATGCCCTCTTCAACAGTTCCTCCCTCTTCATTCTTTTCTACTAATCAAACATTATCAGTACAATATGCTTTTTTATTCTTATTTTTAAATTTAGTTGTTTACTTGAGTTCTCTCTTTGTCTCTCTGTCTGTCTGTCTGTCTGTCTCTCTCTCTATATATATATATGTGCATATATATGTAGGGCATATGTACCTATAACCATGAATAAGAGTTGATCTTTACTTTTGTTTACAGAGTCCCTTACAAGCCTGTTAGGCTTGCTGTCACCAACAGTTGTGTCTGGCATCTTTGAACATAGGCTTTCCGGGCTGATTGCATCTAACCCCCCTAACATTTCTCTCATTATCTACTTATATTTACTTCCTTTCTCCCTTTTTCCCCTCCCCACAAATAACTTCTCAAATCGTCTCTCCAGCCTCCCTTCCAGTATAACAATGTCATCATCAAAACCTTGTTTTTTCTTTCATTCTCTCTTATTTTTTCTCCTCAATCTTTTCCACCTTTAAGGTTTTTTTTCTTCTCTCTTTTTACATCCCAGCCTGCTCCTCATTAGTACTACACCTTTGTCTTTCTGGGTTATTGAAAGAGATGTGAACATTTAAAAGAACCTTTAAATGATACATTGGTATGATTGGTTCTATGGGTGCTGATATGACTGGTAGTTGTTCCCACAAGATAACGATAAGGACCAACCTCCAGATAAGTGGCTCCCCACCAAGTCATCCCGAAGACAAGCACACATCACTGGGAGAAATCCCAGTGCTAAAAAGATGTCACAAGATTGACAGAGCTTCTGCACTGGCTCTTCTGTATCCCTCAACACAAACAGAGCATCATGAGAAAGCAAGGTAACAAGATACCTCTTAAACTTCATAACTCCCCCAAAGCTGATATCATATATATACTAACGTGGATATGTTTTCAGACAAGCTCAAAAAATAAATAATTCAATGTTTGAAAAGGTGAGAGACAAATCAGATGAAGGAAGCGATTATGAAACTGCCCATGAATTTAAAGAAGGTGTAAATAAGGAGCTGAAAGATTCAATTAATAAGATAATTAATGAGTTCAAAGAAGATACAAATAAGCTACTGAATAAATTAAGGAAGATGATGCAAGATATAAATGATCATCTTAGTGATAAATTAGAGGCAATAAAAGAGAATCACGCAGAAACCCTAGAAATGAGAAACTTAATGAAAATATTGGCGGTAAACACAATCTGACAGAAGACAGACTATCAGGACTGGAGAACAAGGTTGATGTAGTATAACATGAGCTTAGCAATACTTAAAAAACAAGAAACAACCAAAGATGATATGACCCTAAAGAAATGACCTCAGAGTTATACCATAGAGTTATAATCTAATGGTATAAATATATATTCACTAAAATCATTGCAGAAAAAAGTCCAAGTCAAAATCCTAGAAGAGCAAAGAGAGAATGCTAAAGGCTATTACAGAAAAATGCCAAATAATGTGTGAAGGCAAATTTATCAGAATAAAATATGCCTGAACACAAAACTTAAATGGGAGACTTAAATAGCAGGAGGAGTTTTCAAACCCTTAAAGAAAATAATTACCAGTCAAGATTACTATGGTCTACATTCAAAGTTGACAGAGTAGTGAAAGACCTTTAATAATAAGGAGAATCTAGAGAAATACTTGATCATCAAATCAGTATTGCAGAAAATATTTGAAGGAATCCTAAATACTAGAGACAAGGAGGCCACTATTGCCAAAAGGCTTCTGATAGATTGGATAAAAAAATAAAACTCAAACATATATTGCCTGTAAGAGAAGAGACTTAACACACACACACACACACACACACACACACACACACACACAGGACTGGAAGTAAAGGGATGGAACACTGTACTCTATACATTCATCCAGAGCTTGAAAGGATGCAGGAGTAGCTGATTTCTGAAAATATTGACCTTAACCTAAAACTTATAAAGACAAACAAAGTTACTGTATATGGCTAAAGGGAACAATACATTAGGAAGAGATAACATTTGTAAATACATATACACTGAAAATGGTGCACACAATTTCATAAAACAAAAAGTACAATAAGGTAAAAATGGAGGACTTTAATACCCCACTCTCACCAATACACAAATCAACCAGAAAAAAGTCAATAAAGAAATATAGCTAAACCACAATGCATAACAAATGCAGTTAGCAGGTATGTACTGAGTGTTTCATCTAGTTATAGCAGAATCACATTCTTAGCAGCTCATGAATCTTGTTTAAAATAGATCATATTTTACGTCATGGCTCAATAAATGAAAAATATTTGAAATAATTCCTTATATCCTATCATACTGCAATGGAATGAAACTAGAAGTCAATAACAAAAGAAACTAAGGAAACATGCAACCATGCAGAGATTAAATAATACACTCTTAAATTATCAATGAACCATAGAAAAATGAAGAAATTTTAAAATCCTTGGAATTAAATGACAATAAAAATACAGTGTTTCAGCATCTCTTAGACACAAGAAGAGCAGTGTAGAGGGAAGTTTAAGAAGGTGAATGTACGGATTAGAGAAACAGGATGGACGCAAGTAAATAAGCTTATAATGCATCTCAAGGTCTTAGAAGTAAAGAAAAAAACAAACCCAAAACTAGGAGAAGGAAGAGCATTGTAAATATCAAACAGAAATCAATGAAATTGAGACTAAAAATATATAAAGGCTCAATGAATAGAGAGGTGGTTCCTTGAGAGGATAAACAAGATTGATAAGCAAAACCTAAATCAATATAATTAGAAATCAAAAGGTTACAATAGACACCACTGAAATGCAGAGGATTATAAGAACTGTTTTGAAAATGTATATCCCAATAAATTGAAGAGTCTGGAGAAATGGATAAATTCCTAGGTACATATGACTTAGCAAAATTGAACCAAGAAATTATGAAAGCTCTGAACTGATCATTTTAGCTGCTACCTACGCAATGTGATCTTGGGCATTTATCCAATGTGGCTGCCTGGCCTTCTCCTCTGTGACAAGGAGAAAATGTGCCCTGTAGGGTTGAGGTGATGATGTCATAACACAACATTCAACATCTTCTAGGTAACTGACCGCTAAGGTGTGTAATAACTGTTAGCTGTGAGTTTTATCTCTGGCTAGCCCTTGGTGGAGGTGATTCACTGTATGACAAGAGGTACTGATGAATCAGGAGGGCACAAGCAGTTCTTGGAGTCGGTGCATGAGCCACTTGCCTGCCTGCGCTGCAGCAGAAGCTCACAGGGAGACTCAGACTGAAACGCAGTCAGGCTGCCACGAGGCCTCTTTTAGACATCATGGCTGAAAAGCTAAAAAGTGAGGTTAAATACTAGAGACAAGGAGGTCACTATTGTCAAAGGCTTAAAGGGAAAGAACACATCCAACTGGGAAAGTAGTTAAACAAAATGAAAATAATAAAGGAATTAGCTGTGCTACTTTCTAATACACAATCTCTGCTTAGTGCTTGGTCATCCTTCTTCAAAGCCATCTTTCTTTACCACTCTCTTCCTAGTCCACAGACTTCTAATCTCCTGTAGCCTCCTTGCATCTGAACCCAATTAGAAGGAGCTTTGGGAATCCGCAGCAGAAATGACCAGTAGGCTCAAATACCACAGAATGACCTTTGCACTACCAGCCAAAAAGCAAACCAAGAACTGAAACCCAGTGGTGCTTATTGTCAGAAGCCCCAGTGCCTGAGCTTCTCTGCCACTCAGTGTTTTCATATGAGGCCTGTGGAAGGAGCCTATGGGTTTTGACTCAGTTTCATGGTGTCAGATAGCCTGCTGGGGTAGAAGGAAGTAAATAAACAACAAAAAATATGATGGGCCAACAAACTTTATGCTGCAATTGGAAAGTCACTACAATGAAAAGTGGGAATAGTAACCAAGATGTGGACCATTAAGAGAGGCGTGGAAGCAGCAGGGACTTTGTCAACCAGAACATCAAACTACACCACAGACTGAGGACATTTCCAGGGTTTTCTCATGAGGCAGGAAATAAGGTGCTATATTGGAGTTAGAGACACAGACTCAGAAAGGCTTAGTAATTATGTGCTAGACACAGGCAGGGTTTTTTTTCTCATGTTCTTTTTGTTATAGAAATCTACTCCTCATGTTTATAGATGGCTTTGTTCAACCAGAGATTGGTGGGTAACATGAGATAAAATATTTGTTATATGTGTATTTTAATGACTTTGTTGTTTTAGATGACATGGGGCACGTTCAGGGTGGTATGGCCGTTAGATGAATTGTTTGTCTTAAGACACGGTCCTACTATGTTTCCCAGTCTGGTCTTAAACTTGTGGGCGCAAGAGATCCTTCTGTCTCATCCTCTTGAGTAGCTGGGACCACAGAAAAAGTGCCACAGTGCCCAGCAACCATTGTGCATGGCAGCACTGGAGGCCAAACTTTGCCCATATTTGACAAGTAATCTACCACCAAATGATATTTCTAGCCCAGTCACACTTTTTTTCTATAAATAGGTTAATGCCTCATATCCACATAGGCAAAGGAACGCTTCAATTAAGAATACACGAGATGTTCTCTATGTATTCTGTACACACACACGCACACACACACACACACACACACACACACATTTATTTGTTCATGATTTTCACTTTCGATTTTTCTTTTCTTTCTGAATAAGTGCTTGGCATTAATGGCATAATTTTGTATTGAGGTTGTTATTGGAATACAAGGCTATTTATTACTGATGTCATATGAATCAGGTTAATTCTATTAAATAAAACTCACCTGTCCTTTAGTCAACAACACTCACAATGAAATATTTATGTTAATGTAATATATTTCTTTGAAATTGTTTATTGATTTGCAATTTGTTCTGACCACACATCTGACAAATATTTATAATTTTTAAGGGAAAACAATCTATGGAAACAAGTATTATCATAGGATGAGTTCTCAATGTTCCCTATTTTTTTTTTTCAAAAGAAGTTGTAAAATAAACTGTGACTGTTCACTGTGGCTGTCAACTTAGCTGGACTAACACACATTTAGGGTCCTGGTAAGGAGACTTCTGGGGCTTGGAGTGACCTTGGACACTGGTCCAAGGCACTTTCCTCTGTGGGTCCATCCCTGTCTGCCTGCGGCTTTGCTCCCTGGTACCCTCCACCATGATGATTCTGCTCTGGAACAGCAAGTCATAAACTGAGATCATAAGCCAAAAATAAGCCTCTCTTCCTCTAAGTGGTACCAGGGATTTTGTCACAATGAGAAAGTGGACCGATACAGATCCAAAACATAAAATTTAGTACTTCAACCATTTTTAATGGTTTGACAGTTTGCAGCATATCCATGTTGCTCTGGATCCGACTTTCACATCTTTCTCACTGCTGCAGTTCGTGCTTCTGGAGCTAAGAAGAAATGTGATGGAAAGATACCCCAATGCTCATGGCCACACTGTGGGAGCTAAAAACTGCAGACCTGTGATTCAGCAATTCGCTCCACATCTGGGAGAAGAATAAGAAATGCAAAAATAACAAAAGAGTAAGAAGGGGATAAACAGCAGCAGCAGCAGCGTGCACGGCCAGGTGGCCCGGCTCTGGGATTGCTAGGGCGGCTTTAGGATTTGGAGGGATGAAGGAGCGGGAGAGGGGACCCTGTGGAGAGGAAACGGGGTGCAGAAGAGGCTGGAGAAGGCAAAGGGTTGGGGTTGGGGAGACAGAACAAGCTAAGCTACTGTACTGTGGTGCTACTTCCTCGTTGCCTCATGATTAACTACTCTTTATTTGCACTTGTTGAAAAAACAGAAAATGTTTTCGGTGAATTCAAAATGAGCACTGCTTTCCGTATTCTCCATTTCAGAGATGGGGCACAGCTGGTACCTTTCCTGAGGAGAAAGTCCCGATTCTTCCTCCATGTACAGAGAGAGGTTGGTAGAAGAGAGGAAAAAGTGGGAAAGGAAATTTCTACCAGTCTTTGCATCTTGCTAAATGGTAAAGGCATTCGTTTAAGTAGGGACACTTTTGGGTTTTTGAAAAGCGGAGGGACAGCTGAGTCCAGTGGGGCCTGGACACGGGGAAGAGCTGAGGAAGGGAAGGAGAGGGGAGAGCAGATGCAGGAACAGGAGCAGGGCCTGCGAGGGAGGCCGCCTGGCTCCAGGAAGCAGGCAGTGGGAGAGAGGAAGAAGGGAGGGAGGCAGTTTCCAGCCGTCCACTGTCGCTAACAAGTAATCTGCTTGAACACTCACTGAACATTCACTATTTTGTGTCCGTGTGATTGAACTTCAATACGTTGCAACACACCTCACATCTTAGTGACACTGGGGGTGTGGGATTTATGTTAGATGTGTGACTTTCACGTTTGCGTCTGTGTGGAGGAGAGAAGGACACAGGGAACTGAGGCCCCAGAGAGCCACACTACAGTGTGGCAACCAGTGTCTGGGAGACCCGCTGTCATCGGAGGGGCTCCAAGACCCTCGAAGAATGGAGAAGAAGTGGAACCATGAAATTAATCTCAAGGGTGGGACCTTGGCCCCTCCTGTGTGTCCCTGGAGAATGCTAGCTAATACTCAGTTTTTGCTCGGCCAAAGCCACTACAGCCTGGGTCTTGCTCTTTTCACTTATACCTGGTTTCCTGCACTCACCAACAAAAGTCGGTTAGAAGCAGATACTCTCAGGGGTAACTGGTACTTTCATTATTCATGGTATGGTTTCATGATCTCTGCTGTCCCCTACCCTTTCTCTTTTTACAGATCTCAATATTATTTGAAATCAGTGTGCCATGTAGCTGTTTACACAGTGGTCAGTTTTGTAATTTCCCTTTGTGCAGAGAAAGCCTCCCTGCTGGGTCAAAGAGGAATTCTCCCCCTGTGCTCTTTTCCTTTCCTTCTGGAGGTCTCTCTCGGGTAGCTCCAGGGCTTCTCTGATGAGCAATTCATGGGCATAACCTTGCCTTTTCTGGCCCTGTGCCCCAAGTGACAGCTCTGCAGCTGAGCTACTCACGCATCTCTGATGCCACCATGGGACATCTCTGACTTTTCTGCAGCAAAGATCTAAACTGTGGACTCTTCCCCCACCCACACATATACCCCAAACTGAGAACCATCTGTTGATTCAGGTTGCCAATGGGAATGCACAAGTAGAAGAAAATAGAGGTAAGATTTCTCAAGGTTCCACTGTCACAGTTTAAAGGAAAACACCACAGAGCTGGGTTGCTGTTTATATTTTAGGTTCTTTCTGCCTAGGGTGAGGGGCAGGAGGACCACAGTGGGAAGAAAGGAGAGAATTCCACAAGCAGTGTTTCGAGCTCTGTGGGAGAGCCTGTGAGGAGCCCCACTCCTTCGCCTACTCCCTCTAGGATGATGGGTTCTGCGGAGAATAGTATCCACATAAGAGAAGCATTTGGGCTTTCTTTAGAACTTGGTTCTTCTCTCTTCTGTTCCTTTTGGACTCCAGGGTGTTTGAACACCCTGATGGTTTTGAAATGGGGTTCTGGATATGGGCCAGCTAAGCAGATGACAGGGACCTCCTAGCTGGCCAGATTCAGGAGGGGGACTCAGGGACTCAGGAACTACAGTCCCGGCAGTCACTCCAGAAAACCTTGGGGGACCACCAGTGGATTCCTGCTGTCCATCTGCTGGTGGTTAATCTAGCCACGGAAAGGTAGTCAGAGTCAGAGGACATGCTGGATCCTGATTAACTTTCTGACTTGCTTGATTTTCTGGAGTAAGCAGAGCACAAAGGCTTTTGTCACTCTCCAAGCACAACTATACCTATAGGGGATTTGGGGCTTCAGAAAGGAACCCTAGTACAGAGAAAAAGGCACACCACTTGGTAGGGGATGTTGTTTGAGTCCTTTATTTGAGTGGCCAGGTGACCTTCAGCCTTTTTCCCTCCAACCCTAGGGATAGGCAAAGGACCTGTCACTGAGCTACTTCCCAACCCCTCACATTCGTTCTTTTTATTTTCTTTTTCACATTCGTTCTTTGATCCTCTTTCACACTTGTAAATTTGAAACTCAGCTGTGTACCTTGAGGAGTGACTGAGAAGTGCATCTGATCATACAGAGCATGTGGGAATTGAAAACTGGGAACAAGATAAATTCCTGTGCTGAGGGCTGGAGTTCAGACTGCAAGGCCCATCTGGGCAGTTCATCTCCAGCTTCCCTTTTTGAAAATCTACTCTTACTGTCTTCTCCTGACCACCCAGAGCGTCAAGTGTCTGCATGTCTTGCCTACTGCCTGCCTGGCAAGAGAGTCCATCAGAGTCATTCCTGCTCCACAGAAAAGCAGGAAAAGAGGGTCTCAATCCTCAGCTGGCATCTCTTCTGAAGCAGATGTACAATTGCTGCATGATCAAGGGATGCTTTCCCACAGCATTCTTTTTACTCCATGATAAACCATTTTCGATGATTCTGTATTTGAGAACACTTGGGTGTAAGAAGAAGTAAAATGCAGTGCTCATTAGAGTTTTAAAAGGTAAAAGAGAAAGGTCTTGCAACAATGTATTTTAAACAATTTCCCTAAGCTCATAAGGTGTATAATTTGGGGGCCAGCCTCCTCCATGCCTTTGTTCAGGGAGGAAACTGAGGCTTGCTTTCTGCTTCTTTTTTCCTAGAAGCAGCAGAACAGATGTTGCTATCTGCCTGTTTTCTGTCCCCAGTGCCTAGGGCAGTGCCTGGCAGTAACTCCTGGAGCTCAATAAGTACTTATTGATTAATTTATTGATTAACTTCATTCTTTTATATTTTTCAGTGCTGGGGATCTAACCCAGGTCCTTGCACATGCTAGGTAAGTACTCTACCATAGAGCTATTCCTCAGATCATGCTAATTTCCAATAACAAGGGGCCTCGGCCTCCAGTAGCCTTCGAGTGGCTATATTATCAGAATGGGAGGTTGGGGCACTTCCTGGGGTAGATGTTTTTGGCATTTGAGGACTGACTCTGCAAGATGCAAATGGCCTTGCTGTGGGGAAAGCCAACCAAATATCTTCCTGGAGAGGAAAAGCCCCTCATTTCTTTAAGAACACTCCCTGAGCAGTAGAGAAACACTGAAATCACCACAGAGATAATTTCTTACAAGGAGATTATGAGCTTCATTCTTTTAAAATTTTTCCCTCAATTTTTAAATATTGAGCTTGAATTCATTCCAAAGTAGCTCTATCGCATTTTATGTGTCACGGCTAAGGTGACCATGGAGGAGTATGTTTGTCATTTTGTCATGCCACAACAAGGCACTTGTTGGAATCCCCAGGTACCTGAGCAGGGGTTGGCTGCCACATGTGCTTTGCAGAAGGTCTCCACGTAGGTGGCTTTATGGCACTCTCAGCCCTCCATAATTTGGTTTGAAGGAAGACACCAGATGATAAGAGCCAAGCAGCCACAGCCCCTTGCAGATAGCGACTCAGCTGGTGTCTCTGTCCACGCTGGGGGCCAGGGTCTTTCTTTCGGCACTGAGCCCTGTCCTCGTCTCAGCCAGTGGCGCCACCACTTCTGGCCTGATCTTTGTTCGACAGGCCTCAGCGCTCCTTTCTGATATAGCTGTGTGAACGAGAGACATCAGAGTCTCTTGGAGGCAGGAATCAGCGTTTCGGGTCTGAGCATGCCGCCTGCTTGGGGTGGGGCTGGCGAAGCTATTTAGGGAACTGGAGGCCGGGGCTAGAAAGACTCGAGAAGAAAAGAGGTGCAGGAGGCAAGAGATCATCAGTCAGAGGTGGAGCATGGGGTCGATGTGCCTGGGCTGTGCTTACTGAAGGGTTTCTAGAGCTAAAACTGAAAAGATGAGGCTGCCCACAACTTCATGTGCCACTCTGTACTTCTGACCTTCTGAGAAGACTTTTTCACATACAAGCCCTATAGGGGCCTTCTAAGGGGGTTGGGACAAGCGGCCAAGGGCCACGCAGGGTTGTAGTGTGCCGGGAGGAGGGGCACTCAAGGGCAGGTACGTGGAGTCTGCAGCCAGGGTAACAGACACCTGAATCTCTAACTCCCCAGAGTTCCTGAGTGGGGAACAACGATTTTTCTCATTGTGTATAGGATGAGGATTGACCCAAATTTTAATTTAATTTTAAAAGACAGAGGGGCTCAGGCTAACATTTGAGCTCCAGCAGCAGGCGCACCCTTCCTAAGGGGAAGAACCTCGATTCCGTGGCACCGTGGTCACCCTCCTCACCCCTGGGATGCAGCGCCTGACAGGAGAACTCAAGGAGGAGAGATGCACTTGGCTCACAGTCCAGAAGTTTCTGTCCGCATGTGTCAGGCTTGAGCACAGTAGCGACATAGAGAAGGGCCTGGGGGCGGAGGAGCTGCTCACACCACGGTGGCCAGGAAGCAGAGGGAGGAGGGAGGAGCCGGGAGCGGGAGGCCCCTGCCAGGTCACCCCTAACGGACCTTTCTTCTGACCAGAGCCCGCCTCTGAACAGCGAGTCGACCGTAAGCACCCATACTCCAAGTACCTTCCAGAAACCCCACTTACGAGCTCTGGGGATGTTTAGATATAAACCACAACACACAGAAACTTCCTTTTTACATTTCAACAGGCTTCCTCTGCTCCCATATCCTGATGAGGAGACAGGAAATTTAAGCAATTTTAGTTTTCATCCTGTGCTTCAGGAAACTATGTGGGTCAACAGGCCTGTATCGACCTTGTGCTTGAGTCTACAGAGAAAGTTTCCCTGTCTGCAATGATCTTAGTACCTAGATGAGGATGTGAGATAGAACAAATAAATGCAGGATCGGGTGATATGCACGCACATGTCAAGTGCTGCTTTGTTAGGAGTGATGCTAAGCAAGACAGGTCTGGAAGAAAATGAAGGTTTCAGTAGACCAGAGGCAGCCTGGGAGATTGTTGGGGAGGAGAATGTACAGAACCATTTTAGGTGGAGAGGGCCCTAGACACCAGGGCTTTCCAACAGCAAGTTCTATCAACATCTGGGGTCAACAAGCCCATTTTTGTGGGCTGTTATGGGTGCTGTAGGAGGCCAGCAGCAGCCTGACCTCTATCACTGGATGCCAGTGGCTGCCCTTACTCAGGAGTAACATGCTAGTGGGAGCCCATGTGTTGCCATATACCCTCTGGAGTTACAGTCATTCCTTCAGGGGGCCATTTGCTGATTACAAGGAACAGTGTATCAGTGGAGAGGAGAAAGTAGTAGGTCCACCAAGGAAAGTTGTTCTGTGGGCCTCCGAGAGGTCTCCTTGAGCTCCAGGCAACTGACTGTCCAGAGCACTGGTGGCCACATGGTCCTGAGAAAAGTAACACAGTGACATGACAGAAACATAGCTGGGGTCATCATGCTCAGAGGGGGCTTTGAAAGGACTGTGACAGGGCAGTGTGGACAGCCAGATTACACACTGAGGGAGAGTGAGAGACACTCAGAGATAGGCACAGAAGTAGCATTGGTAAAGAGCCCTGAATGTGAAGCCAAAAATGTGGATTGCTTGTGTTTGATGGTACATTGCTGAAGTAGATTCTGGACATTACAGAAGATTAGTTTGACAGTGACACACCCAGTTAGATGTGAGGAATAAGCAGGGTTACCTGACTTGGAAATTATGGATAGGCTTCCTGATGGCTGTGACACTGAAACTGTAGTCATGGTCTTGTGGTTTATTTGTCTGTCTTAGGCGGAACCCATGAGCTCACAACAGGCCTTACACTCCTCCTGTACATCAAACAGGAAACAGAAGCATTGGTGAGAATTCTACTGGAAAATCCCTCCACCCACCCATCCGTGAGATTCCCACTGTGACGCTGCACACACAGATGTCATTCCACAAATGTTCATGGAGCATCTGTCTGTAAGTGTTGGCATTTCTTGGAGGTACAGAACATGATACATGGCCTCAAGAAGACCCCAGGTCAGAGGCCAGGAGACACTCCAGTATTTACTGATGTATAACACAAGTGAAACCAGAAAAACACAGAACCATGATGCTCTTTCGGAGGTGGCACTGGGACTCTGTCTTGCCAAGATTTATTGTCAAACTGTGTCTGAGCCTAAGAGGAGCTCACACTACAGGGTTGTGGGGGAAGTGAGAGAGGAAAGAGCTAATCCAAGATTCAAGGAGCAGGAAGCCTCTCATCAGTGTGATGACTTAGTGACAAGTCACCCAGAGGGAAGGAAGCTTGGGAGGCGGGTGAGTCAAAATCTGCGACTGGAGGCAGCACTGACTGTAGTTGGCAGCAAAGACAGCCAGGGCATTCTGAGTGGGAAAACAAAGATGGTAAGTTTTGCTTTTTGACATATTGAGCTGGAAGCGATGAGAAGATAAGCCCAGGAGATAGCTTAAGGGGATTGAGATTACTGGACTGGTGCTGGGGAGGGCATGGGAAGGTGTGCCCATGGGAGAGAGGAAAAGGATCTGTTTTCTCAGGTAACAGAGGTGCCACAGAGCCAGGCTTTTACTTTTCTGGTTCCTCCAGCCCTTTCATGAGCTCTTTTGTAATGTATAGAGGTGTTTTGTGTGGAGAAAGAAAAATCTCACAGCAGCAACATTAATAAAAAAATTTTTACTCCAGATTTGCCTAAGTAATGAATGTTAATTAGAATGCATTCCTGGAAAAAATTAAAGGAAAGGACATTAAAGCACAAGGAGGGCAGAGATGGCTAGATCTCCTGGTAGATCTACTAGACACAGATTAATGGATGCAGCCACAGGACACCTGCAGTGAGCCCAAACTCTTGAACAGCTCTGAGGTGAACAGGGAGAGAATGTCAATTCAGATAGAAAAAGCAGCGATGGGTGATCTTTGAAGAAAAGGACAGCTTGGTATGGTTGGAGAATAAAGGGAGTGAGGTAACATTCCACATGGCAGGAAATAATTATAAAGCAAATGACCCCTTACCCAAAGTGAAATTCAAAATGCTTAACAGTAGTGGTGAAGAAAGTGGTCCAAACAGACTGATGGTGGCCCAATCAGAAGGATGTCAATTGTGGAAAGCCAAGGGACCTCCCCTGGACTCTGCAGGGGACATTCAGGCTCCTAAGGTGGACAATGTCTATCTCTAACATTTAGATAGGGTATGAAAAGATGATTTGTATTGCTGCATATACATCTGGATTTCATGTGAGATTTGCCTACTTGTTTAATGGAGGCAAAACATTCTAATAAAAAATGTTTTACAGGTCAAATGAACAGATCTATGGGTAGGCAGGATGGGAGCTGTCAAAGCTGGTCCTTGGACCTAACAGTAGCAGTCTGGACAGTTCCTTCAGATATATGAGAACACAAATCTATACATACGATCCTATGCACTGCTCCCTTTCCACAGCATGCCTACTAGCGCACAGTATGGCTTTATTTAATTGTTCACCACTAATGGAAATCTAAGATGTTCCTGATTTTCACTACTGCATTGATGCTGTGCCCATTTTCATACATACATGCTTTTATAAACTCATTATGTGACTACATGCATACAATAAATTCCTACAAATGGATTGCCCCATGTGTTGGTTAGCTTTTGGTCACTATCACAAAGTGCCTGATAAAATCAACTTTAAGGAGAAAAGATTTATTTTCTGGTTTCAGATGATCCAGTCCATGATGAGCTGGCTGTTTCTTTCATAGCTGTGCGAGGTGGGAGCACAGCAGATGTATGTGAGGGAGAAGAGCTGCTCAATTCAGGGCACCCTGGAGTGGAAGAGAAGCAGATTGAGCCAGGAAGGAAGGCAGAGAACCAGATATAGGCCCAGAAAGGCCATGCATAACTTGCCTGGAAGTTTTCCACACTGCAGCTGACTAAACCACAGCCCCATGACCCACTGTTTCAACCAAGCCCAGGCTCCTGTTTCCGTTGTCCTCATCATGATGTTAAACGATGATGATCTCATTAATGAGTTAATTCACTGGTGAAGTTAGAGCCCTTGTGGTCCCACCACTTCCCCAAAGCCCATCAGCAGCTAAGGCTTCAACAAAATGAGCTTGTTGAGAAATGTGTCATATCCAAAACATGACACCCAGCAAAGTGCATGCACGTTGTGCATTTTGCTAGATATTTCTAATTAAACTCCAAAGTCTGGTACAAACTTATACTGATAATTATAGATAATGAATCTCCACATGTGGTATTCATGAGAATCATAAGAGAGATTGTTGGGGAAGGCCACAGGATCAATCCTGCCGCTGTGGAGATTTTGATTGTTAGGTCTGAGATGAGCTAGTATGGGTTATATTTCTTTGATTTTCACATGGTAAACTGACTTCCAGGAGATGAGGGTGGAGTGCTCAGTTTTTACAAATTCTAACACAGGTACAGGATTTTTATAACCAGCACAATGGATACAAAAGGGTCAAAGTCACTCTATGGTACCAACGTATAGTCATGCCCTTCCTCCACCTCACACCATGTTAAATGCTGGCATTTTCTTTATCAGGGTGATTTTTTTTTCTTTTTATGTCTGGGACTGTACACCAGAGCTTTTGAGCCTAGCTTTTTCATCCAGAATATCTTCCGGATTCACGTAATTCATTATCTGTGAGAATAGTTCATTCCTTGGTGACCATTATCAAATTCATGGTATCCCCCCTGGCAAACCCTAACAAATGCAATGCACGGACAGCTAACCCTGTATACAAAGCCACTAGCCAGTACATGGTCTCAAAGTGCAGTCCAGTGAAAGGGGTGCTATGACTGTAGGGCTGCTCATGTCCAGCAACTCGTCATTCACCCATCAGTGTCACTGAGCTTTCTTTCCAAATACCTTACACAGTTTTTCTCTCCCATTAAGACACCAAGTTTTCCTGTGTTCCTCAGACAAAACAGAGTCCACCTTGACCTGTGTATGTGTTTCCTGTAGTATAAACCTATTCTTCATAAATCTCAAATAAAATATTTTTTTGGTTGAATTTTGTCTCAAAGGTTTGCTTGACATTGACTTTTCATTGCTGGGTAATATTTAATGGTTTGACAGTTCTTCAATTCACTGCTAAAGGACACCTGCATGATGTCCAGATTTGGGCAACTATGATCTGCCTTCTAAATAAGCCCAGCAAATGATTTCAGTACAAATAGTCCTTAGGTCACACATTACATTCTCCACAAAATGATATTATCAATCTGTTTAACTTTTGCTGATCTATTAAGTGGAAATGGTGCCTTCTTTTCAGATTTGCATATCCCCGATTATCTAAGAAATTGAAAAATCTCAAAATCTTTATTAGCTATTTGTAATTTTTTTGTTACATGATTATTTTGCCTTCCATTTTTAGTTGTTTTTGCTCTTCTTATTGGCTTTTAGGAATCTTTTCTACTAAGGACTTTAGTCCATTTTGTAAGTATTTTTTCCATCACCTGCTGTTTTCTACTGTCCTATTCAATCTGTTGAAGAGAAAGTAGCAGGGTTGACACTAACCATACCCCTCACATCCTACAACTGTGGCCCTTGGTAAGATTCTAATGAAGGATGGAGAATAGTAGCATCTTTGTGGATGATAAAATGGGTGATTTTGAAACACCTTATCCAATCACTGTGCAGCAGCAAGCAGAAATACAGAAATGACACCCAGGATTTGGAGGCAAATCAGACAGGCACTGATCAGGATATCAGGCCTTGATTTCTGGTGGTCTAGGGTTTATATGGGATAAGCAAGCAGGAAATACAGAGGCAGAGTGGCTTGTCAATTGGGGATTGGTTCATACAATGTGCACCATAGTGACCAGCTATGCATCACAGTGACCAGCCATTTCTAAGAGACAGGAGCAACTGGAACAGGAACTATTACCTGGGCAACTAAGAAATGGAAGTACACTGGCTGGGGGAACCATTTTCTGTTACAATTGGTTTATTATCTACTTTTTCCTCCTTGACCAAATACTTCTTCATTGATAAAATAAGCCTGAAAACACGAGCTACTCTTGGTTGTGTTAGTTTTGGTTCTCTGTGTTACACTCTCCTTTCTGTTTTATTCTTACAGCTGTTTTCCTATGGTGGGTGTAGCTGAAGATGATTTCCCATGTTCATGGACCTGAAAATTAAGAGGCATTAACAAGAAAAGTCTGCTAGGTATAGTGTAGTACTAGATTGAAGGATTTACCCTAACACTGAGTCTTACTTTTTCTAGTTGGCTGTTTAAATAACCATCAACCTGGATGACAATAATAATAATAATAACCATAGACCTCATTTGCCAGGCAGTGCCTTGCTGTGTGGTGCTGGGGATCGCCCCGTGGCTACACATCAGCTGGTGTTCTTTTACCCAGCCACACTGCCAGCCTTCAGTGTGTTTTTTAATTGAGAGAAGTGTCCTGCCTTGAGAAGTAGTGTATTCCCACAGAAATTTTACTCATTTAGTTGGCATTTCTTTCCAAAGTGCTTAGAATGCATTTT
Organism: Dinomys branickii; assembly: GCA_004027595.1. Lineage (NCBI taxonomy): Eukaryota > Metazoa > Chordata > Mammalia > Rodentia > Dinomyidae > Dinomys > Dinomys branickii. Next base: position 23,953 of record PVLD010013081.1, on the reverse strand, counting down.
TGTCTTATGCAGGATGTATAACACAGTTTAACTTTTTTTAAAGGGTTGATAAAGTTTTTAGCAACTATTTGTTCTCACAGGTCATTGATGTAACTGTATCCACTTTTGGAGGTGAGTTCACCTTGCAGCTGCCCTATCATGGCCAGTGTGAGCCTGTGTCTTTTGTGTGTCTCCTTACGGGAACAGGTTTGTGCTCCTCTTCCTCCTCCTTCCTTTGCTCACGAGCTACTGCTACCCAGAGCTTCCTGCTGTAAGGGCGTGATTGCTCTCTGTGGCTCACAGCTATCTCTCCCCAGCCAGGTCCACGGCTCCACCCCAGACACCGAGAGAACAAGTGGTGGGGTAGATCTTAGCCCCTACATGGGGTTGGTTCTTCTGCTGCAGTGGTGTCTGCTCTTTAGGGAAAGATATAATTGTTCATTCACTGTCAGATTTGCTAAAAATAAATGTGTTGTATGTGCTGGGGATACAGTGGAGGTTGGATCTTGTGCCCAGTAATGCAGTGACTAGCAGGGGCCCTAAATTAGTGCTCATAAAAGGGAAAAACTATACAAGGAAAAATCGTTCCTTTTAAAACTTTGTTCTCTTTGAAGCTGTCTAGCTCTGTAACTGTGTCACGGCTCTGAATCGCTTTCTTGAGCCCTGTAACCATGAGAGCACAACTGCACATGCGGGATGCCTGATTGTAACTGACGGTCATTAATCTAGCCCTGTAGCCCGTGATCTCACCTGCTAGCTAATCAGAAGAACTGCCAGGTTGGCCTATCCCACCTTTTTTTTTAATTTTATTTTTAAGACAAAAGAACCCAGAATAACACAGAAACAATACAAAAAATACCAAGTTATAGAGAAGATAGTAGAGAATTGGCACTGGATGCTGTATAACGTAATGTTATCTTCATATTTGTTATAACAAAATCAATAAAGGAAATACCGAATTACAGAGGAGACAGCAGGGAACCATCACTGGATGCTGCATTACATAGTGTTGTCTTTGCATTTGTTAACACAGAAACAATAAAGGAAATACCAAATTACAGAGAAAATAGTAGGGGGTTACCACTGGATATTGTATTACCTAATGTTATCTTCGTCTTTATTACTCAGTTATATAGATGATGGTTCATTCAATTAATCAATTTTCTCCACTTCACCTCCGTTGTTCTACCACCCTGTCAGTGGTCTTCCCACTGGTAATAACTGCACTTTTGGTTTATTTACTCCCTCATGCTCTTACTTTGGGCAGAGACTTGGTTGCTTCTAAATATGCTGTATATTATGTGGGTGTACACAAATTGCTATGGCAGGAGGTGGAGAAGCACCCTTTGGCAGCCCTCACAGCCGTTGGGTATCAGGTCAGGTAGGTGGGGTTACACAGCAAATCCCCAGGCTCTGTCAGTGCATGTGCATCTATAGGCTCAGGCAAGTCTTCAGGGCTGTCCCGGGGGCCAGGAAAAGTGCCTGGCACACCCCAGGGGCTGGGTGGAGCTCCAGGGGTGGGGCAGAGCGCCTGGCATGCCACAGGGGCCAGGCGGAGCTCTGGGGGCTGGGTGGAGCACCTCGCATGCCATGGGGGCCGGGCCGAGTGCCTGGCACGCCACAGGTGCCAGGCGGAGTTCCGGGGGGGGGGTTGGGCGGAGCTCCTGGCACACAGGCGGTGGCAAGCAGAGCACCTGGCACGGGGTGGAACACCTGACATGCCCTGGGGGCTGGGTGGAGTAAAATTTATTTATTTAGTTGTTTATTTCTTTCTAATGAATTGACCATTACATTTCTAAAGTTCTGAAATGGCCAACAGACCATAGAAAGATATCACTTTAGGCTCCTGCTTGAAACCAACAGCTTTAGAAAACTGCTGGCCTTGATTCAGGGCCATTGTCCCACCTTTATAACCCCTGCTTGTATAAAAATTCTGGTTCAAAGACACTTGCTGCCTGGCTTTTGCTGGAAATTATTCCAGCCAGGACTACTGGTGTAAAATAAAGCTGTTCATTGCTTCCTAACTTCCTCAGGTATTGTTCCTTTCCCACATTCAGTTCTGCCCCAACACTAGCACCCTTAATCCTGTCATAACGGCAGATCAGATCCTTCCTCTGGCCTTGTAGAGGCAATCACTAGTGCTCTATCTTCACACATAAAACATTCCCAGCCTGCATTTCTCCCTGTTTCTAGACTCCTGCCATCTATGAGGGAGTTGGACAAAGCACTAGCCCTAGGAGATTCAGTTTCCTCCCAATATTCCTGGGCCCTGGACCAGACTGGCAGCTTGGGGAGCATTTTCATCTGTGAGCTCATTTCACTTTCTTATATAGTGCCATAACCAGTGCATGGGTGTTTACCTGATACATGGCTGTATCCCACTGTGTGCCTGTGCTAGACAAGCGGGACCATGTCCTCAGGTGTCCTTAGACACCCCTGAACTTTGAAGTAGTCTGATTGGTTCCCCACAATCTGTTTGTCTTCAGAGCTTTTACTCACTCCTGAACTTGCAACCAAATTCCAGGTTGTTGAAATTGCTGCCTACATGCCCCCTGAAGGTTTTATTTATAGGTGGTCCTCACCCATTTAGTTAGCAACTTCCTCCACATCTTTGTTATAAATCTTTGTGTAACACTACATTGGGGCCTTGGTTCAAGAATTTAATTCTGTCCATGATTCTGGTCATACACTGAATTGGATGAGAACTGAATTAAATTTCCCTATAAGGTGAACATTGAACCTGACGATTGAATTTTATTTGGCTTTGAATTTTTTGAGTTTTCCTTTTTTACAGAGAGATTACTTCAGCAGCTGCTGGATTATCTACCTAGAGGTGGAGAAAACACTCTTTTTCTGTGGACAACGAGGCTGTGAGGCTCTCCTGATTATACCTGTCTTATGTTATTCTCTGAACACATTGTCTTCTCTTTTGGGTCAATCTGTACATTCCCTTTAAGCAAGGATTCCTGGTGCCTGATACACTCAACCCTTGACAAACTTTCATTCAATTGAACTAAAAGCAAGCATTTCTTACGCATTTATGTCTGAAAATATGGGCTCCTTCCAAAGGTGGAAATGTAGTTAGATTCCTAATGGACGTGCCAGGATGGAAGTGAGAGTCTTGCTCTAATGGAACCAGGATGCTGTGTTACTGTCTGTATAACCAAATGATCCCTAAAGCAGTTAATTTCTTTGAGTCTGGTGAGGATTCCGTATAAACTTTTTTTCCTGCCTGTGAAAGGAAGGAAAGTGGCACTGACAGAGGACCACAGGTCTGTAAGGATCTGTAAGGAAGAAGGTCACCCACCAGGGCTCCAGAGATAGAAATGATGATGGCCTCATGGAGTGACTGGAATTGTGTCACTTCAGGGTGGAAATCCAGGTGGCCCATGCAGGGTGCCTGGCCTGATGGGCCTTGATGGACAAATGCAAGCTATCAGGTAGATGAGCCTCGTCAGTTCAGAGGTTCCTGGAGAGTTTGTTCAATGTTTTCATTGCTGCTGTTAGTGAGACACTGAAGATTTTACAATGAATGAAAAAAATCACTGGATACATCATTATGTTTCCTCACATGACTGAAAGCAAACTCTTTCTAAAGACAAACTGATTTTTGTGTGGTGAGAGAGCAAACCCTGATTTCCTCCCCTCAGTCCAGCACACAAATGGAACAACCGTACTAACAAAAGTGATTGTACTCACTGACCGCCCACCCACGTGTCCATTCACTAAGCCGCCTATGCACCCTTTCATGCCCCCCCCATCCACCCCACTCACCCAGGCATGCATCTGCCAGTTCTGGTTGTCGGTATGTGTATATGTATGGACCTATTATCCAGCTATCCGTCTACCTGTTCATCTTTCTACCAACCCACCCATCTACCCATTCTTCCATCCACCTATACACACATTCATTTTTTCATTCAGGTACATTTAACACATTTTTGTTTCATACCTATCAAAGACTTTGGGATACTCCTTGATGCTCGGAATATAAAAATTAAAACACCCAATGTGATCCATCTCTGTTCTTAAGGAAGTCAAATCAGACAGAGAATATGATACAGAGACTAGAACTGAATCTACCCAATACATCAAGTATGGCAACATGACCAACCAGAGGAGTAGAATTTCTCTGACTCAACCTCAGAATCTCATGATTATGAGAGGTTAAATATGTCTCAGTGTCCCTTGGACTTCATCAAAACTCTCCTCCCACATATATCCTCCTATGGTTTGTGTCTAGATGTCCCCCAAAGCCTCATGTGGTGATAAGGATTGTGTGGAGGTGGCTGAATCTAGAGTGTGTGATTGACTCATAGTGCATATTCTGGGATTAAGGGCTGGTGATTGCTGGATCAGTCCACTGATGGGATTGGTACTGCTCTAGATTGGATACAACATACAGGAAAGAAAGAGGTTTTTCTCGCTCTTATTGCTTTGCTATCTTCCACCACCATGAATGGTTGCCGTCTCCTTTTCTCCCTTTAATGTTGGGTGTCAGGTATCTTGTCTTAGCAGAGAAAAGTAGCTAAGACATCTGCCCTCTACAGGAAGTCACATGATCATTTCCTGTAATGAATTTACCAGTGACTAACCACCTACACCCTGTACATCTTTTATGTTATTGATATGGGTGAAATAAATATAACTCCCAACCTACTAGATGTCAGATACTCCAAGTAGTTTTTCCCGAATTCAAATAATGAATTGCCAAAGCCTATGTCCTGATAAATCCCCTGCTGAGTTCTAAAAGAAATTTAGAGACAATCTAATGTTATTACTTGTCAAACTCTTTAATGAACTTGAAAGGGAAAGAATACTCCCAAAGTTATTCCTGGAAGCAAGCATTACCATGATATCAAAACCAGAGAAGGATCCAAGCAAAAAAGAGAACTACAGGCCAATCTCCCTCATGAACACAGATGCAAAATCCTCAAGAAGATACTGACAAACAGAATTTGGCAAATCGTCAAGAAGATTATACACAATGACTAAGTAGGATTCATCCCAGGGATGCAGAGATAGTTCAATATATGCAAATTAATAAATGTAATACACCATAACAACAGAGTCAAGAACAAAAATCATACGATCATCTCAATAGATGCAGCAAAAGCATTTGACAAAGAGTAACACCCAGTCATGATATAAACCCTACAGTAAATTGGAATAGATGGTGTTTATCTCAATCTGACCAAAGCCACCTATGACAAACCAACAACCAATATCATACTAAATGGTCAAAAACTGAAAGCTTTCATTCTAAAGTCAGGAGCAAGACAAGGATGTCCATGATCAACACTCCTATTCAATATAGTTCTGGAAACATTAGCTAGAGCAATTAGACAAAAGAAAGGGAGGACAAGAATTGGAAAACTTTACCAGGACAGACAGCTCCTGAGAGGTAGGAGGGGACCCAAAAGCAGCTTGCCAGAGAGCCTACTTCTCAAAGGAAGTTTTATAGAGCAAAATCACGAGGTGGGTAAAAGGTGGGTCAAAACACTATATAGTCACTTAGGAAATGTTGACCTAGTGGAGAAGCAGGTACAGCTGTGTCCTGTACTGGAACCCCAAGGACAGTCTTTCAGAGTCTGTTTTCAGTAAGGAAGCACAGGGACCCTCTGAATGACATAGAAAAATGTTAATTATATAGTTTTGAGGGACAAAAACTGATTAGCAACATAGTATATACCATGTGGTCTTGATTACTGAGGTTTTATAGTAATCCTGAAATCACGTTATGTGAGTCCTCCAACTTTATTCATTTTTGTTTTTTGCAAACAGATGTTAGCTGTTTACTGACATTGTGACATCTCTCTCCTTATGTTTCATTATGCAGTGTCATCACTTAACAACATTTTAATTTCTTATTGTCTTTTACTTCTTTATTTCAAGGGACAATTATCTTTAAATTTCCTTGTTCCTATCTCATTAAAATTCCTGTCACTCTTAACGAACAGAGAATATAATAAGATGAAGTGACCATTGTCCAAGATGTCTATTCTCACTACTTCTTGTCACACACAATTGCAAGGAATCTACCCCAGCTATCCTAGAAGAATGTGGCTCTTGATAGATGAACTTTAATAGCACCGCAACAACATAGCTGGGCCATCTTGTGTTTCATGACATTTTTTTCTTTCATGAAATATAACGCATTAAAATTTTGAAAATCAAATCACAGTTTTGTCTCCAAACTGCTTTGTGGCCTTAAGCACATTCTCTCCATGGCCAATCCACTGTTCCTATAAGCATTAGTCTTCCTTTGTATTCTGCCTCTCCAATAAGAAGCTGCAGGAAAGGAGACAAAGATACCAAATAAATGAGAAAAGCTGCTTAATGTGATGGTAGCATTAGAATAAAAAGAAGCACTACAATTAAATACAGCGTCCATTTCCAGCATCACAGTAAGTCACACAAGATGACCACATAGAAATAGACTCTTTAAAAAAATGAGAAGAAAACCCACATAACCAAAATAAAGAATGATCAGAAGTCTGCTGAATCATGTTGTACATAAAAAGGACTTGGGAAATTTCTCAACATGTTAATATGCTTAAGAGATTAAAAGTCAGATGAGAAAAAGGAAACAAAGAGAGAGGGAAGAAAAACCCAGCAGATGTGCACTGGGGGAAGTTCATTTTCAAAACGTGCAAGGTGTTCTTCTGCTTGTCACGGATCTGGAAGACTGGTTACACTGCTCTAGGGAAACTGGCCCCTGGCATGTGAAAGTTGCTCCTCAGTGGGAATGCCCCAAGGTGAGCACTTCTTCAAAATTACAAGGTACCAGTTACCAACCCAGTTGCATAATCCTTCACATTTATTAGCACGTATTTGCTGTATATCATAATTACTGTCCTCATGAGAGATCGGTGTATGTACATCACACCTCTTAAATCTTCACTTGTCCTTCCATCTCTAACCCCATTCTCATTATAAAGGATCTAACTCTCTATTTATTTTTATCTTTCTTTTACTTTGCTCTTGTATGTATTTTTCACATAAGAACAATTGTGCAACATTTGTGCTTGTGTCTGATCTATGGTCTCAACGTGCATCTGTTTTCCTACAAATGACTCAAATTTCTTTCCCCATGGCATATTAGTATTGATTGTGTGTAAATACCATGTTATTTTTGCCTACTTATTTGTTAATGGACATATAGGCTACTTGCAAGGTTTAGCTATATTGAATTGTGCTGCTACAAACGGGCATGCATGTGTCACTGTGATATGACATCTTAAACCCTTTGGGGACGTATCTAGAAGGGAAATGACTGAGTCAAATGGGATTTCTATTTTGAGTTTCGGATGAATCTCCATACTGATTTCTATAGTGGTTTATATTCCGACCAACAACCTAGAAGGGTTCCTTTTCCCTTGCAGCCTTACCAGCATCTCTTATTATTTGATTCTTCACAATAGCCATTCTTTCTGGAGTGAGATGGGATCTCAGTGTTGTTTTAATTTGCATTTCTCTCATAGCCAATGATGTTGAACATTTTTAAATATAGTGATTAGTCATTTGTACTTCTTCTGACAAGTGTCTACCCATTGCATGTGGCCATCTTTTTAATTGGTTCTTTTACTTTTTGGGGGGTGTAATCATTTTAATTTTTAATGTATATTCTAGGTATTATTTCTCTGCCCAATAAATAGCTGACACAATTATTTTCCTATCTGCAGTTTGTCTCTCCTTTCTGTTGGTTGTTTCTTTTGCTATGAAGGTAGTTTGTAATTGGACATAATTCCATTTGTTGATTCTTCAGTTATTATCTCTTGTGCGAATGGGGCCTGCTCAAAACATCCTTCCCTATATCTATGTCTTCAAGAATTCTACTTATTTTAACTGCCAGAAGATTCCTTTTCTTTTAATATCCAGTCCTTTGATCCATTTTGATTTTATTGTAGTCCATGGTGAGAGATACAGGTCTAGAGTCAATCTTCTGCATGTGTATAAGAGGTCTTCCCAGGACTGTTGAAGATGCTGTCTTTCTTCCGGTGCGTGTTTCCTTGCAGTTTTCCAACTGAATGTGCTGGGTAGTTTCTGCATTCTCTGTTTTGTTCCACTGATCTATGCATCAGTTTTTGTGCCAGTACCACGCTAGTTTTTTTCTGATAGATTTGTAATACAAGTTGGAATCTGAGATTGTGATGCCCCCAGTTTCGTCTTGTTGCTTTTGCTATTTTGGGTCTCCTCTGGTTCAGTACAGATTTTAAGATTTTTTCCTAATTTTGTGAGGAATGATGTTGGTATGATTGGGATTGCATTAATTCTATATATCAGTTTTGGCAGTATGGCTACTTGGATAATAATCATTCTGCCTATCCAGGAACAGGGGATATTTTTCCATTTTTGGATGTCCTCTTAAATCTCTTTTACCATAGTTCTGCAATTTTCCTTATAGAGATCTTTTGTGTTCTTTATTATGTTAATTATGAATTCTCTATTTTTTTCTTGACTGTGCCTGATATTATTTGGGTAATTTTCTCCTCAGAGGGTTCATTATGGTGTCACTTTTGTATGTTGATTTTTGTATCCTGCTACACTGCTGAATTTGTTTATTGGTTCTAGGAGGTTTTTGTCAGAATTTTTTTTTAGCTCTTCTATGTCTAGAAACATTTTGTCTGTGAATAAGGGTAGTTTGACTTCTTTCCTATATGTGTCCTTTTTTATTTCTTTCTTTTGCTTGATTGTTATAGCTAAATTTTTGAGTACTAAATTTAACAGGAGTGATGATTATAGACATATTTGACTTGTTCCTGATCTTAGAGAAAAATTTTTCAGTTTTTCCCTGGGCTATATAACATTGGTATTAGGTTTATCATAAGTGGACTTTATCAGTTTAAGATAAAGTCCTCCTATGCCTATTTTCTTCAGAGATTTTTTTATCATGAGTGGGTATTATATTTTGTCAAAGGCCTTTTCTACATATATTGAGATTATCATGTGATTTTTGTCCTTGCTTCTGTTTATGTGATGTTTTACATTTATTGGTTTGCATATCTTGAACCATCTTTCATCCCTGGGATGAAGCCTACTTAGTCATGAGGTATATTTTTGATGCTTTATTACATGTGTTTGCCACTATCTTTCTAAGGATTTTTGCATTTATATTCAATAAGGAGATATGCCTGCAAGTTTTTTCTTTTAATTGAGTTCTTCTGTGGTTTTGGAATCAAGTTAATGTTGGTTTTAAGTTAATCCTGGAATGAGTTTGGAAGTATTCTTTCTCTTTCTATTTCATTGAAAAGTTTGAGGAATACTGCATCATTTCTTCCAGGATGTTCTGGTAGTATTCAGTTGCAGATACATTCATTGTTCACAGTATTTTCTTAGCTGGCACATTTTTTAATTATTGTCCTGATTTCCTTGCCTGTTATTGGATTGTTTAACATTTTTGAACATTTTTGTTCAGTTTTAGTAATTCATATGTGTCTGTCCATCTATTTTTTCATCTACATCTTCCAGTTTATTGGGGTAGTTTTTGCAGTAGTTACTAATAATCTGGATTTTAGTGGCATCCAATTATGATTTTGCACTTTTCACTTTTAGTTTCATCAATATGCACTTTTTCTTTCATTCTTATTGTATGATTGGCTAAGTGTTTGTCTATTTTGTTTATTCTTTAAAAGAACTATCTGTTTGATTCATTGATTCTTTGCATGTTTTGGTCTAAATTTCATTAATTTCTGTTCTTTATAATTTCCTTTTTTGTACTAGATTTGGATTTGAACCGTTCTTACTTTTCAGGGATCTTGGAGTGAATCACTATATCATTTATTTGAACTCATTCTGTTTTCCTGATGTGGAAATTCACAGCAATAAATTTCTCTATTGGGACTTCTTTCATTTTGTCTCACAGATTCTGGTATGTGATACAGGTGTTGTCATTTGATTCTAAGAATTATTTAATCTCCTACTAGATTTAATCTGTGACCCACTGATTATTCAAGAGTTTATTATTTTCTCTCCCTGTGTTTGCAAAATTTCTGTAGTCTCTTTTGTTATTGATTTATAGTTTCATGGGATGGTGCTCTGATAATATACATGGGATAATTTGAACTCTTCCTTATTTATTTAAGACAGCTTTATGGGCTCACATGTGGTCTATTTTGGAGAAGTGCCCCTTGCCACCAAGAAGAGTGCATATTCTGATGTTGTAGGCTATACACTGAGGGTTGAAGAATGAGTAGAATGTAAAGACTTTATTGCAAGTATGGGGAACTTTTTAGTAAACGTCTCCTTCCCAGTAATGTGATCTTGGTTTTCTTGGCATCTTTGTATTATCTACCTGTTTGGCCTACTCAGTTTAATAGGATTGGACACAGTCACTTTGCTGTAAGGAGAGAATTCCGTCTGGGTATAACAATGTCAATAGATCCAACCACACATCAATCATCTATGTACATTAAAATTTTTAAAAACAGTTTTGCCCTTTTACCACTGCCCCTTACAGGCTGTATTATATTGCTCCTACAGGCATCTTGGGATGTGGAGGAACAGGGGAAGGGAAAAGAAAGAGGAACAGTAATGGGGTGAGACAGCAAGAGAGAGAAGTATCCGTAGGTGAAAAACCGACAAGAGGTCTGCATGGGACTTATTTTTATAGCTGGAGTAAAGGGCTAGAGCCGTGGAGGTCTAAGAGAACGTTTGTGAGAGCGGGAGGGGGGCTTCAGCCGGAAGAAGCTGTGGGATTGTCAGAACCTGTTGCTGTGTTGGTAGTTCAGATCTTCCAGGCACAACTTTGGTAATGGGTTGCTTGACATGCCTGTGAAAGGTAGGGCTCAAGTGAAAGGCTGGTTAGCTCTGATTCTCTTCTGCACAGATACAGGAGTCTCCTGTACATACACTGGATAATGGTGGAAAGAGAGGAGAGACAGGAGGAGAAGAAAAAGAGGAAAGAGAAGAAAAAAGAAGACTGAGGAGAAAAAGAAAAACACTGAAAGAGAGAAGAAAATAAAATTAAATAAAAAAGAAGCAACAATCAAATTTAGAAGATCTCGCATGGTTTCAAAAGCAGAAAGTCAATGCATCCTAGCAGCCCCTTTGGGTTGCAACCTGAGCTCAGCCGCAGGTCTGAGGTGAGCCCTTCGTGGTCTGCTAGGCTGCCCCACTGGTGGGCACGGAGGGCTGTCCATCTGAATGTCCTTCCCGATGTCCTTCCAGTCCTGCCTTCCAGCTGTGAGCAGTGCTCTGGCAGCAGCTAATGTAGGCTTTCCTTTCTGTCCTAGGATTGACTGTCAGTTAATCTGGGGAGGGCCCTGTTATGGTTGATACATTGTGTCAATTTAGGGAGTCTAGAGATTTGGCTGAGTGACTCAGCAGGAAGTGCTTACCTTGTCTAGGTCCTGAGCCTGTGGAAGAGGAGGACATGGGGATTGTGGGAGTACCACACGCCCCCTGGATGGGGTAGCCTGTTTACAATGTAGGGAGGTAGAAAGAAGCTGCTTGCCTCCATTCCTCCCTTTTGCTGGTTGTTTTGCTGTGCTCTGCTGCCATGAATGTTTGCCCTCTGCCATGTGCCACTCTGCCATGTGCCGCTATGCCTCAGAACCAGCCAAGTATGGACTGAAACCTCCACAAACTGTAAGCTGAATAAACCTTTCCTCCTTTCATTTTGGGCGTTGGGTATTTTGTCTCAGCAACGAGAGAAAAGTAACCTAGACAGAGACCCTCTCACTCAGGTAATGTGGCTGTCTTTGTGCGTTTCCTCCACAAATCTTTCACCTGTACATTGCTGGACAGCTTCTGTCCCTCCACCCAGGATCCTGTTTGCATCACTCTCCCAAGATTACTATTTACCTGGGTGAAGCCCCTGTGTTTACAGTCCCAGCAGGGAGTGTCGCGGCTTTCTTGCAGGTCCTGCCCCAGGTGCGGGCGGGCGGCACACAGGAGGGTACCTCATAAGCATTAAGCTCCTGTAGGAGGAAGGAGTGGGTGCGTAATTTGGAGGGTTGGCCTAGCCTCTTCTTCTCCCAGGCTGCAGCTCACCCCCAAGTCCTCTGCAGTCCTCTCCGTGCTTAGACTCAAGATGCTGAGCAGAGCAGTGAGCTTGTCTTCGGGTCCCACGTGTCTGCAGTGTCCTCTCAGACACTGTCCCCACTTTCAGTCTCTCTGCAGCCCTGGTAGGGCGGTGTCTCCCTGGCAGTGTTCCTCTTCCCTGTGGGAGCGTGGAGTGATCAGGAGCCTCATCCATCAGCCAGGTCACACTGAAGAGCTGCCTGCCTCGCCCCTGCCAAGGGGGCGTGTGCTCCAGACCTGGAGAGTTTCCAGCTTCCCCTTCTAAACACCCCTGATGCTGGGTTTTGGTCCAGGGAGTTTCTCCTTCCATTTACTTCCCATTTCTGGCTTTCTCTAGCTCCCCTCCCCCAGCGTGCCTGCTTTTCTCCTGTACAGTATTCAGTCTCCCCCCCCCACTCGTGCTCCCGCCACCTGCCCATCAGGGCAACCCTCCCCCAGTGTGTCATCCTCCTATCCCCAGAGGCCTCAGGTAATCCGCTGACTTGGGAATTATGTCCTCCAAAAATTTTAATTTAACCCAAATAATAATACATGATATGTGTAGAGTATTTACTATATCCCAGTCACCTAGGCAGGCTATATGTATTAACTCATTTAATCTTTACATAAAGACCCTAAAATAGGGATACAATTATCGTTCTAATTTTATAGTAGGTGAAAAATGTGGGGCCTAGAATTTTCCTGAGACCATCCAGCTAGAAAGCAGCCCTGAGGTTTAAAGTTTTCAGTCATCCTCTGTTGGAAATTACTAGACTCCACACACACACGCACACACAGCCCACACGGCAGCACCCCTCACTGTCTCTCACTAATTTTCTGGAACGCTTCACTGTAGGCACCCCACCCCACCCTTGCCGAGCAGTTTTGCCCTCACCTTGGGTCTTTGAACTCTACCCTTGGCCAGGTTCGCATCTGCTCAGCACCTCTCTGCCCCTCCCCTTATCTATAGGGCTCCTTCCCTGCTCCAGACGAGCTCCACACTGCGTTCCACGGCACAGGTTACTCGCCTGAAATAAAGAGTTGAGCAATGATGTCAAAGTGTTTAGCTAAGTACATTTTTATCATCACATACAACACAAAACAGCACCCTTAATACACTATCATAAGTAGACACCCTAGCAGTATTCAAGAGGAACCCAGGGAATTGCAGGGAGGAGTGAGCTGCCACTGTGGCATCAACTGGCTGCAGGTGCAAAGGCTCCACGGCGGGTAAGCCTAGGCCACAGCAGGTGGTTTTGATGGAGTGGTGCGCTCCACCACATGCAGATAGTGGGGCTGGATTTGTAGGTGTGATACTGGGCCTGTGTGTCTCACAAGACCTTGCACTTAGAAGGGCGTATACCTTGATTAATGCCTTAGTGTCACCACCTGGACACTCTGATAGTTTTTGAACAAGGAATTTATATGCAAATTGTATAGCTGGTTCAGGACACCTTTAGGGCAGCAGTGATCATTTTGGAGAATGGTTCTTCTCCCATACCAGTCTTTTGGTGGTCTACTTTGCTGAAGCAAACATTCAGTCTTTGCCAACTTCATGACAAACTCAAACACAAATCTCTTTAGAAGGAAAGACAGACTTATATTTCCTTCCTGCTGTCTTCCCAGGCCCAGCAGTAACAGGCTCCTCCCATCCCACCACACAGTCTGGGGCTTCCAGCATGAACTGCAGGGCAAGAGATCTTTTCTCTTCTAGGTGCCATAAGATGCCTTCCCTCTTTGCATTATTCTGTGGCAAGTGGTCTTCCTATTGCTAAAGATAATCAGGAAGCCCATTTGTTATGGTGTCCTTGAGGCATGTATTACAGTATCTTCAACACTGGCCAGGGATAAGTCCTTGCCCTTTGGTCATTACATTGAGAAATGCCAAATCATTCCTCTCTCAGGGGCTTAGATGAAACACTCTCCAGGGATTGTGACCAATCCCACCTCTAATGACTGCATCCAGCCTAGGCCTTGGCCAAGAAGAATGCAGTACTCTGAAAGCACTTGGGGCCTGAGGGAGTGAGGTGGTATGTGTGATGATGTGGGTCTCCAGGCTTTTTCCATTCCCCAGTGAGCTAGAGAACACCCTTGGGGTCCTCTCAATTCTCCAAGGAAGAGAAGAATCCTAGTTAAGCAACCATAGTAAATGGCTAAGCTCCCAGCAGACTCAGAGTCCTGCCTTTGGTATTGTTCATTCAACCATTATCTCAGCTGCTAGGTTGCAGGCGTGTGCATCTCCTGCACATCTCAGGTACATGAAAGGTGTGAGGTGGATCCAGTGCAGTGCCAGACATGGTGCTCCCCTGAGGAGGCTTGGTCTGCTCACAGGGCAAAACCCATGGTCTTATTTGGATAAAGGTCTCTACAGAGGTAATCAAACTTAAATGAGGTCATTAGGGTAAACCTTGATACAGTATGACTAGTGTGTTTCTAGAAAAGAGAAGTGTGGATACATAGATATTCACAGGGAGAATGCCATGGGACAGCAAAGCCAGGAGTAATGGGCACCAGAGGCGGCCACCAAACCACAAGAGACCTTCAGAAGGAACTGACCCTGACAGTGTCTTGATCTTGTAGGCCTGGGCTCCAAAACCAATGACAGAATAAAATCTCTGCTGCCTGAAGCTATCCAGTTTGTGGTCATTTGTTAAGAGAAAAGCTGGTGATTTCTGAGGCCTGAGAGATCCCCAGGAGAAAGGAGCTTTGGGAAAGAATGAAGATGTCTGCAGTTGGAACTGGGACCAGCTGGGAATGTGGAACGTGGCAGAGAAACCTCAAGTTCCTCTTGGCATAGGACAGTGAGTCACCAGAAAGACTTGAGAGAGCCATAACTGGGGCCAGAAAGGGGAATTACCAGTAAAGGTTGCAGAACACCGAGGTAGAAGCACTGAGGAGACAGTCACAGAAGCTAAAAGATTTCAGGAGGTGGTGTGTGGCCCATAGGAACAAATACCTAGGAACAAAGAGCAGAGCTGGTTCCTGGGCCCTCCTAGGGAGCTCCAGCTAACACAAGTTTGTCCTCTTCTGAACCCATAGAGAGGTCATCTGAGGAGAAAGCTTGGGCCTTCAGAGTCATAGGAGGTACTCAGCAATGTCTAATTATTATAGGACCTGAGGTTGTTTCTGAAGTTTTACATGGAGACTGAATTTAAAACCAGACTCTGAGCTGAAGATAACAAGATGTACTTTTTCACTTTCTGTGTTTTACTCTTAGAAACTTCATGACAACCAACCACACCTCACATTTGGGTCATCAAATCTATGGACCACGAAGGGTTTTCTGTGACACTTCGCATGTGCAGTCATTTGTGGAGTTGCACTTCTCTCTGCCTGGGAACCAGCCGCCACATGGGCGGTGAGGACAGCTCCAGGAGGCCTCTCTTCAATGCCATTTTCATACAGGGCCTCTTCATTTCAAACTACCTTTCTCTGAATCATACCACAGGAAAAAAAAATGAACTAAGTTCTGAATCACAAGATTTCAGAGTTGGGCCTCACAGACTCCTTTAATCTTCTGGAAACAAATTCAGAGATATGGCCAAGCCAATGTGAGAACTATTTCTAGTGAGAAAAGGACCTGACCTACGAAGGCCTGGTGTTCAATTTCATTGAAAGGTTTGGAATTGCTACCCACAGCCAGGAACTGTTAGTGACCTCAGCTATTATTTCTATATCAAGTCAGAAGAAGTCATATGGTTTCTGGAAAGAAAAAAATCCCATTTGTAGGCTCACTGACAGCACGTATGCAATGATTTGGGAGTTGGGGCTAAGCATGATTCAAGCAGGAACATTTTGCAAATGAAGCCTTTGCTATGTATGCAAACCTCATTCTCTCTCTCTCTCTCTCTCTCTCTCTCTCTCTGTGTCCTCTGGCTCCCTCTAGAGGACTCCTTGCCACTCAATAGTGAGAAAGACAACTGGTTTCACCACCTTAGTTGTGTGTAAACTGGGGCCCAGTTTACAGTGGGGAACAGGCATCATCCAGTACTATCTGTGGGCTAAAATTCAGACAGAATTATCAGTCTAAGTGCCAACTACTGGAAAACTTCCTGGATCCCCCAAGTGGGGTTTATCATTCACTCAAAAGTTGATGTATTATGGAGTGAACTACATGATCATTCATATAGTTAGTCTTTCTCTCTGGACCATGAACTGTTTGGTCATTTTTATTCTCTTAGTACTTAGACACAGAGCCTGACACACCGAAATGTTAAAAAAATGTAATACTTGTTGACTTAGGTGAAACACAAGCTACTTCAGGCTGTTGCGGACCAGGCACAGGTAAGAGTGACACTTGCAGTCATGTACAGGCCCAGGTCTCATTGTTAAAAAAGGTGGTATGTGGGGATTTGAGCCTTTCACAATGGACATGTTTTAGGAGAGTTAAGGTATGAATAACTGGAAGCAATGAAACAGATAGCTAACATGTTAGCTTCCATGACTAAAATATAAGCATACCGTTGCCGTAGATAGGCAAGAGCCCAGTGGGAGGTGCACATAGGGCATGAAGGTTTTGGTGTGTGACATATTGGGAAAGCCCAGCAGGGTCAAGGGCAGTAGAATAAACTGGGGGCCAGGAAGAGATCTGCTGGGCACTGAAGGAGTTCCTGTTCTCCAGTAACAGTGAGAAACATGTGCCTCGAAATTACAAAATAGACGAGACATGAGAAGCAGAGAAGAACTTCAGACACTTTCTGGCCCCGTGCCCCTGCTGAGGAATATGATCCTGTGGGGAAGTGCCTGCCTCCGAGTCACACGATGACAGGGACTGAACACAGACCTCACCTCATCCCTCAGCTGAGAGCCCCATCTCTGAATCCTGTCCTCAGGCCTGGGAACTTGTAAAAGGAACTGTTAGTGACCTCAGCATCCCATGTGACAACTTCTTTGTCTTTGTGCTGAAATGGCCAGCCCTCCTCCTGTCCCAGAAATTCTGTCTCAGCTCCAAGGCTGTGCACAAAAGCACGGTAGTTTTGCAGCAGCCACTAAGCCACAGAGTTGCAAGCAACTCCACAAGTCCAAAGTGACCAAACTGAGTCCTGAGATACCATGGGCAGGTCAAAGGAGCCCCTTTGGGGTTGGTGTGACTACTGGACCTAGATTTTTGCTTTGGGTTCAAGCAGCGTCTATAAGTGAGCTGGGTCAAAGTCCTTGCTCTGCTACTGATTGGCTGCATGTCCTTACTAGAGGGACTTATTCTTACTCATAATTTCTTGAAAATCTGCAGCTATGAAATCTGGCCTGGAGGATGACAACGGCTTGTTTTTATTCCAACACTGCCATCCAAGAGCACGTGATATGGAGTAGTTCACTTTTTTTGTGTTTTAATTTTCTCAGTATTAGAATAGAAAATAAGGGGCTGGGGATGTGGCTCAGTGGTAGAGCTCTTGCCTTGCATGCACAAGGCCCTGAGTTCGATCCCCAGCACCACATACATTAAAAAAGAAAACAAAATCCAATAAAAAGAAAGTTAAAAAAAAATAGAATGGCAAACATCAAGTTCCCTACTCATAAAGTACTTGTGATGACTGAATGGATCAATATTTTTAAGGAGCCTCGAAAAATGTGTGGTACGCAAGATCTCCTCAGCAGACATTAGCTGTTACTTGTTACTGTTGTTGGTCACACATAACTCGTCTTGTTCTTCCTTCAGAGAATTGATGTGTGTTTACGATACACACATGACATATCTTGGCCATTTCAATCTTCTTCAGCACCCTCCTTACCCTCTCTCCTCCTCTTTCTTCTAATCCTCTTTGCCTCTCTCCAACTAGTCTTTTATTGGACTCTTCACTTTATGTATGTCTTGGATTTTTCATACAAGAGAAACCACACGATGTCTGGGTCTGACTTATGTCACTTACTGTTATGGTGTCAGTTCCATCCATTTTCCTGCAAACAACATGATTTTCTTTGTCTTCATGCAAGGGTTGATCAAAAATACAGTGAATATTTAAATTTGAAAAATTATTGCAGTAACACACCTGTAATTAATCTATTGTCACCCACCCACCTGCATGAAACACACTGACCCTGTCCTTCTTCCAGTTCTTTGTCATGTGTCTTTATGAGATATGACAAAAGCACAGTCAAGGAAGTTTGAAAGCACTCCCCCATGGAATGACAGGCTTATAAAAACCTTCGTGCTTCATATGTCCCAGATGTCACCTCCTTTCCCCAAGTGACCCTTTCTACTTCTCTCCTGATTTGGCACCTTTCAGCTTATGGCTCTTACCCAAAGTCAAAATGATCATCAAAAGTAAATTTTAAAAATTGATTCTGAGCCTCAAGGCAGCCATGGCAGTACAACGAGAGACGTGGGCCGCGCCATTTCCACCGGCCAGGTTTCTCCCCAGATCCACCTCCTACAACTAGCATTCTCTCCGCGGAATGTAGATGAGACCCTCTGGAGATTTACAGTACCCTCTGCCCTGAGAAAAACTGCGTGATTCCCTTCCTCTGGTAGTGACCGCTCCTGCTGTTCTATGAGAAGGCCCACTTTAAAGGAAAACATCAGCGTCAGGAAATGGAAAGTTAAACCCTGTTTCTTTTTCTCTATTATTCTCTTTATCCTTTTTCTCCCTGCCATCTTTACTAGGAGGATGGAGAGACACAGAAGCTGTGCTGGTGGGAACTACATAGCTGCACAGGGTGGCACTTGCGGTAGGGTGCGAACTTTCGGGAAGATTCTCCATCTTGGACATCTATAGTTCTAGCACTACACATCAGTATATTCTCTTCTTTTACATGATTTCATATAAGACTGAAAGACTGATGTGTGCTTCACGCTATGATTGAATCAAATGGGGAAAAGGCCCAGGGCTTAGTAAAAGGGACTCTTTATAAAGGTGGGGCAAGGTGCGGGGAATCCCAACGGGCAGTGAAAGTTTATTCCTGTTCTTGTGACAAGCCGGTTCTTAACACTCCTCGCTGCACTGAGAGCCCAGCACCCAGAGAAGGAGAGAAGTGAGCAAAGTGCAAAGGGTCGCTTGGAGAAAGGAGGGCACAACTGGGACACATGTAGCACCGATATACCGGTCTCGGCAACCTCTCTGCTCTCCTCCAGAATCCCCACTGGAGGAACTTGCCGGAAGACCAAGGGCAGCTCTCTCTTCTCTCTCACTGCCCTTGCTGTCTTCTGCCACCATGATCTGTTGCTCCTCTGTCATGTGCCACCCTGCCTTGAAGCCAGCTGATTATGGACTGAATGCTCTACAAACTGTGAGCTAAATAAACCTTTCTCCCTTAAAAGAAGGAGAAAGAGGAGGAGGAGGAGGAGGAGGAAGGGCAGCCCCCCCATCAGTGCCATCCCCTAGAAAATGTGGAGAGCAGTCTGCAGAGCGACAGGGAGAAATGCAGCACACAGTTCTGAAGGAGACAGTAAATTTCTCGAAGAGCTCAGGCCACATCTGGAATTTGTATCCTGCTAGAGCTGGACAGGAACGTGGACACATCTGAAATGAGGACAACAATGGGCTCAGTTAGGAACGGACAAAGTCACTCTAGAACCTTACAAACCAAAAAGAACCAGGGAGTTGAGCTGTGTGAGTGAGTGGGTGGCCGCGGTGCACGGGTGGTACCGAGGGGCTTTCCCTGGACGGTGCTCTCCCTAGTCCACCTTGTTGGTGGTCTAGATTTCTTAACAGCTGCTTCCCTTGGAGACCCAGCTGGGGGAAGAGACTGCAGAAGGTATGGACAGCAGCTAACCTTTCCTACTTGCCTTTGACTAGTTCCTCTTATCTTGCAGCTCTTAAAACACTTTTAGCTCCATGGCTTGCAATGGTTTCTCAGAAGTTGCCCAGCACCTGCTCACTTAGCGGGGAGCAGATCCCCCGCTTACTGTTCCTCCTTAGCTGAGGCTTCAGGGGAAGTGAAGTCTATGTTTATTTTGTACATTATCTTTTAAAATATGAGTTATTAGCTGGACGTGGTGGCACATGCCTATAATTCCAGCTTATGGGGAGGCTGAGGCAGGAGCGTTATGAATTCAAAGCCAGCCTCAGCACTTTAGTTAGATCCTATCTCAAATTAAAAAATAGAAAAGTGCTGGAGATCTAGCTCAGTGATAGAGTCCTTACCTAGCCTGTGTGAGGTCCTGGGTTCATTCGTCAGTATGCAAATAAATAGAAAGTAAAAAATGAGTTAGTCTTTGAGATAAAGGATCCTTAGATGATATTAAAAAGCTCCTGGGTCTTGTCGCTTGTCCTGAGACCGTGCGTGTTTACCTGGGCAGTGGCCTTTGCTATGGTGTTCACAGTAGAGAGCTGAGGTGCCCAGCAAGCTGTAATCCTCAGCTCCCCCAGAGGTTCCATCCACTCTTCGGTGCTGCGAGCTGTCCACCGACTACCTGCCTGATGAACACTATGTGTTTGCACAAGAGCCATAAGAGATGTTATAAAAGATTCTAGAGTCTGTACAGATAGATCTTTCTAAGGCTGGGGATATATAGTTCAGTGGCACAGTGCCTGCCTGGTGAGTGTGAGGTTGTGAGTTCGATTCCTAGTACCAAAACAAACAAAGAACCAACCAACAAACAGATAGACCTTTCTAAAGTTTAGTGTAGCTAAGAGCTTTTCTCCTGGGAAAATATTGCATAAATATAAAAATAGGGGTAGTGAAGATTTACTTTCATAATACAATGCAGCACTCAACTTTTCTCAGTGGGAGTTATGTGCTCATATTCATTATAATTTAGATTTGCCAGCAGTCAATGGAAAAGCCCACGTAACTCGTTATAGGTGCTTTCCTCGCTAACTGAGGGTGATGTGAATGGGCCACTCCTCAGAGGCTGTGGAATTCCCACCCTTTTCCCGATAAATGTTCCATCTGCATCTGGATTTTCATTTTCTAAAGTGCTGGGACCACATATTTCATCAGACTATAACATAGAATGCTAGGCCATTGGTGATGATTATTCTTTCATTAGAAATAAATGTTAATAAACTGTGTTTTTAATATTACATGGCAATGAGGCCTAACAATTTGAGGTTCTGATTGCTGATATATAGATTGAACTTTGCTGAGATTACTTTTTGCTCAGCAAAAGTATTTTAAGAATACTCAAGGGATTTTTTTTTTTAAATTCATAATCAGCTTTCATAAAGGAAATGAAAGCAATCTGTCAGGTGTCTCTCTACTATACATATTAAGCAAATTGATGATGTTATGCATGCCATGTTTTCTCTGATTTTGTTTGTGCCAAGAGATCTTATGCTATTTGAAAGCAGCTTTTTTCCCCTGTGGTATGGGGGACTGAGACCAAAGACTCATGGATACTAGGCAAGTGCATTACCTTTGAACTACATACTCGGCCATTTTATTTTATTTTATTTTCCTTAGCACATGTTTGTAGTACATAATGAACACATTCACTGTGGGTAGTGGGTAGATGTGCATAGCACATCTTACTTCTTTTTAACGCCTTCCCATATCGTTAGCCCCTTCCCCTTTGAGAAAGAGCCACCTCCCCGCTTTCTGTCACCTACACTTTTTATTTGTTTTGGGTTTCTCATGCAAGGGATTTATTCTACCTGACCTTACCTTCTCAAGTTGCATCCATTTTCCTGCAAACGACTGTTACCCTTCTCTATGGCAAAGTAGCAAATCATTCAAAACTGAAACATGCTGTTGATCTCTGGAGACAGAGACAGATGCGTGAGGTCAAGTAAAGGCACTAAATGATGTCTTGACATAACTCAGAGATTCTGTTACACATTAAGGTTTTATTAATTTGCTTAAGTACACTTAAATGCTCACAAATTAGAAAATCTGGAGAGAAAATAATGAAATTCTGTTTCTACCTTTATTTCATAGGTTTAGTATGAAGAAGCAGTTACTGTTTTTACTTTTGTATTGATATCATATTTGTATTCCTAACATAAACATAAAGTCAAATCTATATTTTTAAAATACTATTACTTTATGTAGGGTTTGAAATTACTTATAGATTCAGCATGAATAATGGCATTGCATGGTAATACAGGCTGGACTCACCCCTTCTTCCTCAAGTTCAGTAAAAACCCTTGAATAGATGTACATTTCCTTCATATAACAAGCAAACCACTTCTTATAGTACATATTTAGGGTTGTTTAGAAACCAACAGTGTAATCAATAGTTTTTGTTCTGTGTATTTTACACAAGGATATATTTGAAAGATCTGGCCTAGAAGTGAAATTCTAGGGTCAATAGTGAATATTTACTTATTTTAATGAAATTTGCTATATTGGACCTCTGTCTTTTTAAAATGGTATAATTTGTTTATTTTAAAATGACAACTATTCCATCCATTGATTATATAGACTTCTCTGTGCCTGTGTTTCCAGTCTCCAGGTATCCTGTATCTGTCAGGCCCATCCTTGTGCTTCTCTCTAGCAGCAGTGTGTGTGGGGAAAGTGTTGTCCTACAAGCACACTGCGACTATTTCTCACAGGGTTGCAGACTGGAAAGAGAAGGCAGCTGAGTCCTCTTTTTGTGACCTCATTGTTAGCTCAGGATGGTCAGCAGCTTCACTAATGTGAAAATATAACTGTGTTTTTCATCTACTCTCACTTGGTTTTTAATTACCTACTGCACAGTGAAACAGAGTTTTTTCAAAATTACTCTTAAAAGTCATGGAATTATGGAAAGCACATAATTTACCCACTAAGAGAAAGGAAAACAAAGCGTGAGAAAGAGTACACTTGGAGCAGCTTTTATCTCATCTTAGGGTGGGCTTTGTAGAGGAACTTGGAGTCCTACAGATAGAGAACTCGCTGGCGGGGTCCTCTGTGAAGACACACTGGGAGAGCACTGGGCCTGCCGTGAGAACCTAAAACATCACATCATATCGGACCAGGAGAGTAAGAAAAAGACATTTCTTATTCAGATTTTCTGGTTGAGAAAAAGTAATAGTTGTCACTCTTCCTAAGTTTTGATGTGTTCAGCCTGGTACTTGGGATGTAAAGGACTAAGTGCTTATCTATCAAGGGGTTGAGAATCCAGAAGAAGAGAAATATGTGAAGGACATTCCACGCAGCTCTGAGCTTGAAGTTTCTCCTCCTGGAGTGTCTGGTACTCGCAGTGATGCCCTGGACCACAGTGAGGTGACCGCTGGTGCAGATGGAGAGGCCCCAGGCCACCCTCTCCAGGAAAGAGACAATCTAGAAAGTTTCTCAAATGAAAAGTTGCTGCTCTCCTTGGAATTTCTTTGGAAAGAAGTGTTATGACATTTGTGAGGAAGCCAAATGGGGGAGAATAAAGTGTGTGAACTTCTCTGTGCCTGCCAGCTTGGGTGTGTAATTCAGAACAGCAGCAATGCTCCCACAGTGCCCAGTGCGGCGAGAAAGATGCAGATTGTTTCCTTGACAAAGTTCAATTCCATTTCTTACTTCTTAGGCAGAAAAATTTGGATCCAGCAAGTACCATTTGAAGAAGCTGAATGTAATGATGGTGTATATCTGAAAAAAAAATGGTGTTGTGATTGTTCTCTGGAGTCTAAGGGAGAGTGTCCAAAGGGCTTTCTTCTTTTGCTATTGTACCTACTATGTGTTATCCTATATAGTCTTAAATGTCATCTTTGGGACTATAATTTAAAACACAATTTTCAACCTAGATTTTCTTCAACCGTTTTTTATTAGCACACATTTGTAGTACATAATGGTCATGTTGCGGCAAAAATCAGAAATCGGGTTAAACTCCGCAGGGGATCCAAAAACTCATTCAGAACAAATGGAGTTTTAATTAATTTTAATTTAGGATCAATTTGGACCAGTCATTGCCCCCCATTCCCGACCAGAGAATGTGGCACTTAACTGCCTTTGTTTTCATCTTATATACATTTTTGGTTTCCATGGTAATAGATTGGAATGTCTAGGCCTGGCCATAATAGTTTACCTTGCACCATGTGACCAGGTCAGGCTCTGGCCATAATGATATATATATACTTTAACAATTCAGGCAAGGAGAAGAATTCCAGGACAAAGTCAGAAC
>PVLD010013080.1:0-57478 GCA_004027595.1 Dinomys branickii | reverse complement strand
GAGTGAAAAGAAAACCCACAAACTGGGAAAACATTTTAGCCAACTGTCCAGTAGACAAAGAACTTCTATCTAGAACATATGAAGAATTTAAAAAATCAGGCCCTTGAAATTCAAAGACCCAATCCAAAAATGGGCATCTGAGATGAATACACCCTTCTGAGATAAAGCAATACAAATGGCAAGTAAATATCTGAAAAAGCGTTCAACAGCATTGGTCTTTCAAGAAATGAAAATTAAAACCATATTGAGACTCCATCTCAGCCTAGAAAGAATGGCTGTCAGCAGGAAATCAACAAATAACAAGAGCTGGTGGGGGTGTGGGGGAAAGGAACCCTTCTCCACTGCTGGTGGGAGTGTTATTTTGATGAACACCCTGTGGAAAACAGTGTCGAGATTCCTCAGAAAACTGGGATTAGAAGTCCCACTTAACCCAGCTATTCCCCTTCTGGGCATTTTCCCAGAAGAACTGAAAACATCATATCACAGCGATATATGTGCACCCATGTTTATAGCAGAGCAAGTTGTAACAGCTAAATCTTAGAAACAGCCCAAATGCCCATCAACTGAGGGATGGATAAAAAGATATGGTGTTTTTATACAATGGAATATTATTCAGCCATAAAGAAAGATAAACTAGAGGCCTTTATAGGTAAATGGATGCAACTAGAGACCATACTCATAAATGAAATAAATCAGGTCCATATGTGGAAACATTGTATTGTCTTTTTAGTGTAAGAAACTGAAAGAATAAATTAAATCCAAAAGTTACAATGGAAATACAATAGAAAGAAACTGCTCAAAATGAAAGAGCAACTGGAATAGGAGAAAAGAGAAAAGGAAGAAAGAAGTAAGTGGAAAATATATATACACACACAAGATAGCTAAGAGAACTGTATTACTAATTCATATTGGTTTATTGAAAGGAACAGTTAATGTCTAATTATTTGATCAATTTTGCATGCCTATATCTGATAATCTGAACAACCACTTTGAAGATAACAATATACAACATAACAACCATTGTTATTAACCATTGTTAATTTCCTATCATCTTGTTTTGAAATTCTGTATCATTTTTATCGTTTTAAATTCTCTTTAAAATAAAAAAAAATGAATACAAGGATTTTCTTCTCAGCTTCTTTACCTTTCTTAACTTTCATAGAAATAAGAAGAGTCAGGCCCTTGCCTTATATTTTAGTCAATTTCTTATCTGCTCAAGCTGTAGACAGGCCCCTTGGGATCATGAGTGAAGAGACCTCTAAGTGCCAGGATGATTGAGCACTGTGAAACAAATCCCAGAGAACTAATTTCCTAAGCAGCTCTTCCCAAGCAGGGCATTCTGGGACTATTTTCTCAAATCTGGGACTATCTTCTCAAATAAGTTCTCCAGTTTTTGCACTCCAGAATACATGAAGGATGGGGCCTTGCTGATGCCTTCTACACATCTTTCCTACTATCTGATACAAAATACTTGGCTTCTACTTAATGGTCATCTTTTCAGGAACCATTCTCGCCTGTGATCCAATGTTGCAAGCTTTCTGGAAAAACTGAAAGCTTTTTGAATGAGATTTTTGCTTCAGACTTTCAGTATAAATCTTGCTAAAAGCAGCAAGAGTGGGCATGGTAGTGCCTGCCTATAACCTCAGCATTTAGGAGGCTGAGCCAGGAGGCTTGCTGTGAGTTTGAGGCTATCCTAGACCACATAGTGAGGTCAAGGCAAGCCTGAAATTCAAAGTGAGGCCCTGTCTCAAAAAAAGCCAAAAAATGAATGAATGAATGAATGAATGAATGAAGCAAGCAGTGCCAATACCATAGCCTGAACATTGAGCTGTCATGGTTGATAAATTGTGTCAACTTGAGAAGTTCAGGAGTTTAACTCAGCAGGAGGCCAGGGTCCTGACTTTGTAAACATCTTGTGCAAGGGAACAGCTCAGAGATGATATGAGTGCTATACCTGCCCTAGGAGGCAAGTAGCTGGCTTACAATATCAGAGGGGGCGGGGAAGAGGCTTGTTCCCTCCCTTTGCTCTTGTTGCTTTTGCTGTGTTTGACTGCCTTGAACTGTTGCTCCTGTGCCATCCCACCCTGCCTTGGAGGCAGCTGATTATGTACTGAAACCTCCACAAACTGTGAGCTAAATAAACCTTTCCTTCCTTAATTTTGAGCATGGGGTATTTTGTTTCAGTAACGAAAGAAAAGTAACTAAGAAAGCTGTCTTGGAATTTTTCTCTGCCAGATTAATTACTCTACCACCCCTAATCTCAATGTCCCACAAAGTCTCAGGATATTGGCAAAATATAGCCTTTTCTGCCAGAGCATAACATACATGGTCTCAAGTCCAAATGCCAATGGAGTACTTGTTCTTACCTGAAACCTCCCAAGCTTGGTTTTTACTCTCCACATTTCTATAAACATTCTGGTCTTCTGAGTTCCAACCAGACTCTTACAGTATTCTTGCTTACAGTACTCTAGAGATTCTCTGGCTGCCATCTCCAAACTGCTCTGATGAACTGTCCAAAGACTTCTAAACTATATAATCACATATGGTCACAGTATTATAGTTCAGATTCACGTTTTTGCAGAAAGATAAACATAATGTATAATTTACTCTTACTTCAAGGACTAGCTTTGCCAGGGTGAAAAAGCACTGTAGAAGGAAAACTCTTTTTTAAATATCCACTCCCCAGGCTTGAGTATTGAAGGCCACAGTCATCTGTTCTTATTGCTGCATGAACACAAAATTCATTGCTTCTTCCTGTAGGCTGCCTCCATTTTTATTTCCCACTGCTGAGCTGAACACATTAATTCTCAATTATGCTTACTCAGGGCTCAATCTGCAGATCTTACATAGGCAAAACTATAATGGGCAACCTGAATAATTAGTTCCTTCAACATCATCCAGGCTAAAGGTTTGCTTTTGTTTATTTATTTTAAAGAAAACTCAAGGGACTTGGATTCAGATGAGTCTGCAGCATTATTACAAGTCAGATTCTTATCTTTCTAATGAACCAGAATGGCCACTGCAGATGGCTAAGAAACAATATCAGAACCTAGAATTCTTCACAAAATGTTAAATAGGAATAATAATGCCAAGCACATCAAAACACCATTGGCTACATATGATAATAGTACACACTAGGGATGGAAAAGTTAAGTATTTCAGAAACACAGCATTAACAAAAGTCTTCAACAGCAAAGCCAATTCAGTGATGACTCTTGGTACGTAATTCATCTAACTACTTTGCCATAGACACACAGAATAATGCTAGCAACAAAAGCATGTGACATCAGTATGAAAACACCAAGGCTAATGGATGGTGTCTTCAAGCCTGAGGACCTGTTTTCCTGGTTTCTGAAAATGCTGTCAGTAGACAGCCCTGAGCTGTCTGGTATTTCCAGAAATTACCCTTGGTCCCAGAGCACTCTCTGTCCTGGGCCAGCTTGTATCAAATAATGGGCTGATGTGAAAGATCAAAAACTTAGACTTGGAGGGGAGTAAACTCTGAATGGCCATCCAGCTTTAAACATCCCAAAGGGATGAGCCAAAGCTGAGGTGTCTGCAGAGACTGTGCTGAGCTCAGCTTTCCCCTGCCTCCTTCTGTTCCACAAATGTTGATCCCAAGAGCAACTCTGTAATACATGTTCTACCTGCTGATCTTGGCATGTGCTTCTTGTGGAATCCAAATTGCAAAATCACGACAATCAGATTCTTTGTTTCTAAAGTGTTATTAAAGATGTATACATTTTTGATAATTATTCAATAGTATATTATATTGTTAGAATATTTTAAATTGTCTCCTATAGAACTACTTCCCCCTGGGCTGGGAATATAGCTCAGTGGAATAAGCACCTGCCTGGCAATGCAAGGCCCTGAGTTCAATCTCTGGTATTGCAAAAAAGAAAAAGAACTACTTCCCCCCGGAACAGGTAAGGCTGGTTGACTTGCTATAAGGGAAGTAGTAATCAGGAAGGAGAGGATCTTTTGAAGTAGACTATCAAATTATCAAACCCCCATACTCAGGAAATTGTACAGGGGCCTGGGGAATTGAAGTTACACAGAGGAGAGAGAAATTAAGAGATTGTAGTTCTAATGAAATCTGCACAAAGTTTTTTGTTAAGTTCTATAACCATCAGCTTCCTACTAGTGAAGACTGATTTCCCCAAAGGACTCTTTAAAGGTGTTATTACATACTGAAAAAAAATTAGTATGTTTTCAAAAATTAGTATGGTTCTTTGTAAACTTAGTTTCCTCTCCTCTTGATCTAGTCTTTCAGAAAAATCTTTTACTCCTGATCTTATATTAGCCAATAGCAGTATAGTATGAGTATTTGAATGTTAGTAGAGAATTTATGAGAAGGTGAATGCTTTTAACATAAAGGCATAAATTTGAATGATCAGTGGAAGAGTTTTGTATACCATAACTAGGAGAAGAACAATGTAGGGCAGAACCTACCCCGTGTCTAAGTCACATACTATCCCAATATACCTTTAATAGAATATGAATTAACTGTACTTTGTGTTGAGATTACCCATTCAACTCACAGTGACACTTTGGACGTTTCACTATCAGTTTGAATTTCAACACTGGATTTAATAATCAACACAGCAGGTAATTACTGAGATCAGGTATCAGGTAATTAAGAGGCATCAGAGGTACAGTAGTTAAAAAAAAAGTAGACAAGGTCCTTGCCTTTTAATAGAGGGACACAAAGAAATAAAGGCATACACAAACATTACTATTTCAGATAAGAAACCTCAAGAGGTACATGAGGCAAGGCTAAGGCAGAGGAAAACCAGGGTGGAAGTGGCAGTTTGTGCTGTGAAGCGCAAAGTCAGTGAACATGTTTCTGAAGAGGGTCGCAGACACTTGAACGGTTGCTGTGAGCCATGTGAAGACTCAAACGGACAAACATCCTACACAAAGGTTATGGTCCACTCACCACAAAAAGTTGCACAGGCAACAAATGGGAGAAGGGAAGCTGCAGTGGAGAAGCACACAGGGGCCAAAGCATGAAGGACTTGAAGACTAGAGCACAGAGCTTGGGATTCGTTCTAAGTGAGAACAGGAAGCCACGGGAGGGTTTTTAGGGTGAGAAACGTGACACGACATGGGTGTGTAAAGATCCTGTGACTGTTGCGCGTGAGGGTCTTAAAGACGCAAGTATGAAGTCAGATAGGCTGTCAGAAGCGGCGGTAGAGCAGGTGGGGTGTGAGCAGTGGGACAGAGGGTGTGGCTAGGTCCAGACCATATTTTAGAATAAAATGAATGGACTTTTGAAGATGGATTAGAGGTGAGGAGTGACAGAAATCGATGACTCAGAGTTGTCTTTGCCAGCACTCTGGAGTGAAGGATCATACCATTAACTGAGAGAGGGAACAAAAGGGAAAAATTAGAGTTGTGTCTGAACTTGTAAACATTGTCTGCACCTCGGTGGAGACTGTGGGTAGGCATTTTGCATAGATGAGTGTATAGATCCAAGATGCTGGAATTAAAAGCATAGAGCTGCTCATGTACTGATGAGGAGGGTCTTAAAGCCTAGGGAATGAAGGCTAGAGCCAGAAAAGGGAAGAGATCAAGGCCTTAGAACCTTCTGTATTTACGGAAGTAGTTTACAAAATGATGTACATTGGAATCACCAGAAGAGCATTAAACAAGCATACTCCTCCAGAGATTCAATTTGAATACCAAGAGATTTCAAAGCCCCACAAAGTGATT
This sequence comes from Dinomys branickii, assembly GCA_004027595.1. Taxonomy (NCBI): domain Eukaryota; kingdom Metazoa; phylum Chordata; class Mammalia; order Rodentia; family Dinomyidae; genus Dinomys; species Dinomys branickii. The sequence continues at coordinate 51,763 of PVLD010013080.1, read as the reverse complement.
CTGATGCATAGTTAAGGTGCAGAACCAGTGATTTCAAGTGGAAATATATTTGGAAATATGGAGTTAAACTGGAATACTTAGGATGGAAAAGATTATCAATTAGATAGGAATAACATCAGGTCAGTAATGTCCTGGAAGTTAATGTGTCGAATGTTAGTGAGAAGTTAAATAAAGTGAGAGGAGAGATAAAGGCCTGGTGGGTGTGGGTGACCTAAGCATGAAAAGTCGTAATAGGTTGTAGGGATGAAGGCTTGCGTGGCATGAGTACGAGTGAATAGTGAAGAGGTAGACCCAGCTGCTGTCTCATGTCCCCTCGGCCCTGGGCCAGGACCATTTATATCTAAGCCTGGGGCCAGCATCTCTGGCTGCCTCCTGTCCAGGGCTTTGGACACTTGGTACCCCTCAGGTAACACTGTCTCATGTACTTACTCATTCAGGCAAAACAAACTCACTAATACATATTTAACTCTTAGATGTGCTAGTGATTGTTAGGCAGTTTACTAAGGAAAAGAGTCACAAATAATTACAAAACAGTGGTCACCTTGATTATGCATCAACAGTGTCAATCAACCATCCATTCTCCTTTCCACTAACCTACTTTAGGCCTTGAAAATGAATCATAAGTCCCAACCTGTATCTAATCTCTCCTTTCTTGCTTATCTAGCTTAAACCTTGGTGCCAAATTCCTCTTCCTAAAACAGAACACTGTTTATGTCATTTGTCAATTAAGGAAACTGATAAGTCACAAGTTAGCCAGCCCCCCCTCGTGGGAAAACTTAAACTCTCAATATTTCTCTCCTTCCCTCACCTGTTCCACTTCAGTTCCCTTCGGCCACAAAGCTACCCCCACCCTCATTCGCTCTGGCAGTTCACCTGCTCGGGTCATTCTGACCTGGGCAACTCCTGCCGTTCAGGCTTCTGGCCTGGACGCCCTCCCGGCCGCTCAGGGCTCGACCTGTTCTGGCCCAGGGACATCTCCTCACCCCGCCCCACCCCCGCCAGAAAAGAGCTTAAAGGCCCACGCTTTCCTCAGCTCGGGGCTACCTTGGTCCGCTAGGTAGCCTGCTACTCTGTCCCTCCCCCAGTAAAGACTTCTCTCGTGTCAGAAGGTCTGGTCTGGTTCCGCGTGGGGTCTCGGTTTCTATCAGGAACAATAATCCAGCCCTTAATACGAGGAGAAATACACAGTCTTTCCATAAGTTGGGTCAGCTTCTGGTTTAAACATCCTAACTGTACAATCAACTAGAAGAAATCCTATCTAGTCCATGCATAAATTCCCTGTATGAATCTCTCTATAAATGGTAAGTGGAAAACTGAATAAAACTTAATCCACCTAAAACACTTCTAAAGATAAAGAATCCACTTTCTTAAAGGACACATGCATGTTCAAGAAAGTGGAACTTTGTGTAAGTCTTGCCTTCAGCAGTTCTTCCAGCATCGCAGTCAGAAAACAAGCTTCACAGGTGGCATTCCAAACCTTCCATAGTTTAATTCTAAGCCACTACAGTCTTAGCTTCCAGGATTCTAGGTTCACATTCCCTTCTCTGAAATACTTTCACAGCACCACCCCTTTCCCATTTCCACATAGTCAAATCCCATGTATCTTTCAAGGTCAACTGTAACAACCTCTATTGCTTCTGTGGGTGTACCTCACTGAGATCCCATGGGCCTTCGTTCTGCCTTCCTAATGGGTGTCCACCTTGGGTGACCGGGGATATGTCCTCTTTGTCACACCTCATTGAAATGCCTATGACACTTGGGGCCATCTCTTGGATGCCTCTATAGCCTCCACATCACACAGTGCTGTGGCTTCAAAGTTTTGCTAGACATGTGTGAAATGATTAGAACATCAATTCTCTGATTTTGTTTCCTATTTTGTAAAAGGAGAATATTATATTAACATGCTTACTAACTTACAACTCTAACATTGTGATTCTGAAATTGAAACTATTTCACGCCATAAACAGAATATTTCCCATTTCAAAAATATAACTGTCACATACAAATTCATGACATGGTCAATATTAAAAAAAAAAAAAAAAAGAATTGTGATTTGAGATTGGGGAGGGGGAGACAATGCATGAGAAACAATTAGCTTATAAATTAAACGTAGTAAGGTGTTAGTTGTAAGCCACAGCGCATAACAACTGGCTCACAGATGGATCAGGTGCCTGAAGTACTAAGGGGACGAGTTCCCTGAGCGAGGCCTGAGTCTTCAGCTAAGAACGTGTGCAAGTCCTACGCATTTTAAGTGTAGAATAAATGCTGAGCCAAGGACACTAGGGGGAGCCAGGGCCTTGATCTGGACAGGCTGCTTTCCTGGCTCAGTCAGCCTTGGGTTCGCTGATTCCAAAATATTTGCATAGTAGATTGAAGTGGATAATCTTTATCACACATTCAAATGCTTCTAGAGAACAATCACTAAAAAGCAAACTATTTTGAGTCTATTTTTAGTTTTGACTGATGTTAAACCTCTTAAAAGGAGATATATATTAAATACTTAATATTTGTGTATTTCACATTGTTTTTTGCCAAGTAGTAGCTCCTGAACCTTAACCACGAGCTAATCTAAAACATTAAATAACCCTGCTTGGGATGAAAGAACACAACGGTCCAGAGGGCGCCTGTTCCATGTACCTCCCTGTCGTCCACTCAGACTGGCCTAGGACTGGGCTGCTCTGGGACCCACAGACTCTCGTCCCATTGTGGAGGCCTGCAGCACTCCCTGTGCTTTCTAGTATAACCCCTCTGGGACTAAGACGCCAAGGCAAAGAGAGAGCCGGGGAAGGCTGAACTCATCCTTTTAAACTGGCCCTAATCTGGCGCCACGCTCATGACCCAAACACTTGCCCGGAGCCCCATCTCCCAGTGCTGCAGCATTGGGGATCAAGTTCCCATCACGTGAGTTTTGGAGGATACACTCCAAACATCACACTCAGTACAGACGGCACCACAACCCCTTGTCACATGTGAGTTGGGTCTGGCTTTCAGATGGACTTAAAGCTTAATAGAGGTCAAACATCTGTATACTCTGCCCTCATCCCCACAGAGCAAGACTTTCAAACCGGAGTTCTGGTCCCACCATGGCTGCGAAGCCACTCTGCATCCAGCCGACCTGGTGCCTCCCTCTCTCCCTTGAGCTTTATTTTAACCTTCATATGTTTCCTGTATAGGTGACTGGTCCACAGTCCTCCTTTTCACGCCTCTCTGGGCCCATCTGTTGGACATTTCTGTCTCCTCCGCATAGAACCTTTAAGAGGTAGAGTTTAGTGCAAGGTAACTAGGTCATTGGGGGTGTGCCCTCAAAAAGAGTTACTGTAGTTCAGTGGGACACCAGTTAGTTCCCACAGAAGTGAGTTGCGATAAGGGGTGACCTGAGCCCACCCTGCTCTCCAGCTCCTCGTCTTGCCACGTGATCTCTCCCACTCACATGTGCTCCTGCCATGATGCCATCCCCAACCCATCAAGGGACCAGAACCAAACCAATGGCACTGCCTGATCTTGGATTATCAGCCTGCAAAACCGTGAGCCAAATAAACCCTTACCTCGAAGAGGTGCCCTGCTCCAGGTGTTTTGTGTAGTAACTCGAAATGGATGATCACATCTAGTTTAGTAAGAGCAAGGTCAGGGAACCCCAAGTTTCAGGGCCAAGTTTGCTGCTTTATCTATCAATGTGAGTCAGAGTGGGAACAGCAACTGGAAACTAGTGTGGGCTTCAGTGTTGCCTTTCATCCAGATGGAACAATTGCTCTGGGATAGTATGGCCTGTAATTTCAACAAACAAGGCACACTCAACTCAGCACACAGGCTGGCAATATAACTGTGGAGTGTTTTATGGCTTCTCAAGGAGCGTCATGTTGTGTTCTCCCACGAGCATCATTTTCCTCCCCATATATCTTTACTTCTACGATGCCTAGCATAGAGCTTGACATGCAGAAAACATCCTATAAATGATGCTGAATCCCCAGAGAGATACCAGGCTAATACAGCCTTAAAAGTGTGGTGTGACACAATGATAAAAGTACAGATCCTCTATCTCATTTCACAACAGTAAATCTCAAAGCCCATCTTCTGGAAAAGCATTGTCTTTGCTGAGATGCCCAAGTCGATAACTCTGCTTATCAAATTCTGTTGTGCCTGTGTGGAAGAAGCAGCTCTCTGAAATCTATTTACTATAAGGAGCTCAGTCACATGATCAGTTTACAGCCCGTTTATCAGGATGAAGGGTGCTCTCAAGAGAGAGGAGACAGCAGGACAGGCCGAGCTGAGATGACAGTCTGCCCTGTGAAGATTGACTTTAATGAAGCACACAATAAACAGGAAGATGAAAAGGGTGCAAAAAACAGTGACAAGTTCTGAGTTCACCTCTGTGTTGGAAATGAAGGGTTCTCTGTGCAGCTGAGAGCCATCTCTGACTATAGATGGCGCATCTGTTTGGTCACTAATGACCCCACACCGTCCAAATTAGCCTCTGCATGAGGAAAGGAAAGTTTAAATTTACACCCATGTACTTTGTTTACACCTACCCACACTTTTAAGAGTAGGGCTGGATTTATTGAAGAGTTTGAGAAAATATTTAACAGACTAAAATGTTATGCTGACATGCAGGAATTAAATGGTTTAATATTGCTTTATTACACATTTCCTCCACCTTGCTCTGAGAAATCACGCTTCTTAGTCATCCATGGCACAAAGGTGGCTGGCCTGTGGGGACATCTCACAGAAGGACTAATTTCCTGAAATAAAAAAGCAGAAACCAAAACTAGTCTTATTCATTAAAATAATGCCTCTTCTGTAGAAACTTAATGGCAATCAGACATTTCACTGTGTTGCTTCAGTTCTTCATCCCATATATAAATTCTTTTTCAATAAATACAGAGAAACCTAGGTACAAGGCAGCCAGAAGCCATAGTCCAAAATTCATAGCTGTCTTTTGTAGATGAGTTTCATTCAGAGAACCCGAATGGAGATATTTTATTATAAGTTTTTCAGAAACATATCTATTACTAAAAGTGGGAGCAAGGTCTTGGTTTGATAGAGTATATGCTTTAGTCTTTAATCAACTGTGTAGACTAATATGTGTGTGTAAATCTATGAATGTTTTACTGAGTGGGTATTATTGGATTGGCAGCATTACACCAGTAGATGGCGCTCCGATTTAAATTGATTCTCCACCTCTGCGGTGCCCCAGTATGTTCTTTTCAATGTAACTGTGAGCAGGACAGTGCACTACTGAGATGTTCCCAAGTGAAGATCTGTGGCAACACAAAAGTAACTCAAGCTATTATTTGCAAACTATTGCCTAAAAGTTGAGAAGTGCAAATTAAAACAACGCCGAGATTCCATTTTACTCCAGATAGAATGGCTATCGCCAAGAAATCGAATAATAACAAATGCTGGTGAGACTGAAGGAAAAAAAGCCTTCTTCATTTTGGTGGGAATGGAAATAGTACAACCACTATGGAAATCAATATAGGGATTCCTCAAAAATTAAAACTAGAGGTTCCATTGGACCCAGCTATTCCCCTTCTTGGTATGTATGTTCCTGGAAGAATAAAATGCATCATATTCAGTGATCCATGCATACCTATGTCCATAACAGCACAGTTCATAAAAGCTAAACTTGGAAGTGACCTATATGACCACCAGCAATGAGTGGATAAAGAAAATGTGGTACACACAATGGAGTATTGCTCTGTTGTAAAGAAAGATGAAGTTGAGTCATTTGTAGGAAAATGGATGCATCTTGAGACCATAATTTTAAATGAAATACATAAAAAAAAAATAAATGAAATACGTCAAACCCACAAGCTTAAATAGTCTTGATTTCTCCTGTATAAGAAACCCTAAATATAAATAAAGAGCACAACAAAAGGTAGACAATAGGGGATAGGGAGATAGATCTTTCTCAAATGGGAAGAGGATCAAGAGACGAAAGGAGGGAGTGGGAGAGGAGGGAAAGGGGATGGAAAAGGCATTAAGAGGTGTTACACACATATGCCAGCACCACACAAGGAATATAAACATGAGATGCTGCAAAAGTGGCCTAATAAAAAATGTTTTAAATGTCGACATGCACATTTAATACATGGTCATAACAGAACAATCAGAATGCCTGGAGCCATACGGGAGTCCTTGAGAATGCCTTTATGGAAAAGCTCCTAAGTAGATGGTTTAGAACAGAACAGAATGGAATGGAAAGGAAGTGACATGAGGCAGCAAGAAGCAGATATTCCAGGTAGATGTGGTGTATAGAAAGGGGTTTTGGAAGCCAGAGCATGAGGAATATGAAATGGTCCGTGTCTACTTCGAGGAAGTCATCTAAGACAGGTTTAAAGCCAGAGTTCATGTAACGAGAAAAGAGTGGCCACGGGGCAAGAGAAATATATTTTGCAAAAATAAAGAAATAAAACATTGTTAGCTAAAGTTATGCTTTGTGCCCAATTTTTGCTTTTGATTAGTAGAAAGTATAATTCAAGTCAGCCAAATGAGCCAACGTTTTAATTTTTAAGTTTTATATAAATATTAAGTATTTATATTTATTCATTATATTTTGAGATAGACTCTCACTAAATTGCCAAAGCTGGCCCTGAAATTGAGATTCGTTTGCTTCTACCTCCCAAATGGCTGAAAATACAAGTTTGCATCACCAATACGTTTATATTCTACATTGTGTAATTCTGGAGCTGGTTCAGTCTGTATCAGTCAAATGTAAATACAGAGTTTTCTGCCTAAATGCAGAACTCTGAACCATGTGTCTCCAACACTTCCCAAAAGTGATCATTTAGATTTAATTGGTTGTTACCTTAATAAATAATTTCCTAACTTCCTTCAAATTTGGTGTGTGGCTTATCTATTTTGCCAAGCTTAGAATAACAGATAGGTCAGAGAGAAAGAAATGTATTTGCAACCAGGATTTAGCTTGTACTTATTTTTAGAGTATTGCAATGCAATGCAAAAATCTTAACTGGCATTGTACTTTCTCATGCAAATTCAAAGTTAAAGAAAGAAGGTGTTGTTTTAAATAATTCAGCAGAAACTGTACTAAATGAACGGTAAAGTCTCTTTAAGGTCTCAAGTACAGTGAAACATTAATGGGGACCATGTTTCTTAATCTACAGAAAGTGATTTCAGTTCACCATATGTTACCGAGACAATCACTAAAGTCATAATTTATTATGAAGATGAGGCTTTAAAACTCTATGCAGAGGGTCCAGGTCCTGGAACCACTGGCTAGGTCAGCACTTTGTTTGAGGTTTTAAGCAGTAATATGCCTTGGGTAAGAAAAAAAGAATAAGGTTCATTAATTCTCAAAGTGCCTTAAACACAGAAATTCTGTACTATTTGGTGTTTTGTTTTGCTCTTTGTTTTAGAAAGAGGAAAAACATCTTTACACAAATAGGTTAAATGCGTGATTGGTTAGTTCTCAAGAATGTTAATGTCTCCCTGTGACTTAAATGGATCTTCACAATTAGCTGTCTTACAGGGCTTCAAGATTTGCTGAAGGGAGGAGTTTGATGTGGACCCTTTCTGACCAAGGCAAGTAAGTACAGAGTCTGGCTGAACAGAGTGAAGGAAAGGGACAACCGTGCTGGGAATCAAACCCATAACCTGAGCTCTTCAACTCAGCCCAGTCATTCTGAGTGTGTTAGTGCTGCTGCCTTTATCCTGCAGGGTTGTTGACCCAGTATTTGCAGATAGTCAGGAGGCCACATTCCTTGAATATGAAAATGCATGTCCTACCCAACTAAGTTTGTGCAAATAGAGGGCTGAATTCAGCACAGTGAAGAAGTAGAACATTAATCTAGAAAGATAGAAGGATAGAGGGTTATGGAAGGCCTTGCACACCCAAGACTTGGGCCTTTTAGAAGCAGATCTTGGACTAAAGCCATACACACACACACACACACACACACACACACACACACAAGCATGCACATACACTCATTTGTTCCCAGTAGTTTATTACATATTTGTCAAAGCAGTCAAAGCAGTTACAGCTTAAATTTTTTATTTCCAACCATAACCCACAAAAAGAATCGGATAGCTCTTAAAATATTCATGTTATTGATGCTTCATGCTCATGCTAGAATTTGAGTTTGCCTTCAGCTATACCTTAGCATAAAAGAAAGCATACTAAAAATAATTGGCTTAAAGTGATCATCTTGTTCATTTGCTCTCTTTCCCTGTAAGACAATAAAGGAATTAAATGATGTCTTATTTGGCTTTATACATTTGCATATTTAAATGTTTGGATATTTCCCTGCTAAGTAAATTGGGCCTGACCATACAGACTAATAGTGACTGAATATCTAAAATTTTTTAATGTATAAATTCTTTCTGGTTGTGGATTATTGGTGACTTTTGACTACTGTATTATATAAGGGACATGTTGTAGAATGGATAAAGAAAGTAACACACCTATATGCTACTTGAAAAAAGTTGTACATGTTACTTATATGTTTCTAAACATATAATATGACAACATATACCCATACATAAAGACCAATATGTCACCATCCCATGAGTACAGATTAAGTATATAGCCAAAATACAATGTCCTGGGCCTTTCTCTTGCTTGGTTATCTAGTTTTTTCATTTTGCTTTGTTTTTATTTGTTTGTTTTTTACAAAGCCCACTTCCTAAAATACTTCTGAGAGCCTCAGGAGCACGCACTTGCATAAAAAAATTAGTCTTAATCTCAACCACTCTATTAGTGTGCAGCCCTCATCTACCTATCCGGTAAGTTTGATATTAGTTCGCACTAAGCGAGAACTACTACCAAAAAACCGTCCCAGTTTAGGTCCTCACTCTTGCCAATTCCAGCAGAGTGTTCTTGTTTGGTCCAGGCAGCTGCAGCTTCGAAGTGATAGCAAGTGTTCCCCCTCTGTGTTTCCATGATGTCCGGGCTACCCCAAAGCAGAGCACATTTACATCCTCACACACAGTACACACATGCGCACATGTGTGCTCCCTTTCTCCAGGCTATATGCTTTCGACAATTGAGAAAGTAGACCGACTTTGAAAATTCTCCAGCAACTGTGCAGAGGCGCCCAGGAAAGTCTCACCCGCTCTCATCACTCATTCTCCACTCTTCCCACGATTTTAGATAAAACGTACCCTCTGCAGGAGAAAGTTCTCAGCACAGTGAACGCAAGTTAGATTTAAAAATCTCCCTCCATTATCACCCAGCCCAGAGCCCGTCTTGTTTCACTGATACTGAATTCTGGCTTATGAGATTTTGCTTCAAAATGACCAGCTCTGGTTCATGCAAAAAAAACAATATAAAGGAGTTTTAAATAACAAAAACAAGCATTTGAGTTTATCTGTTTATGCCTACCGTCATCTAAATATGTACACATACCAACTACATATTAGAACACAGAGAAAGTCACAATAAATTCTGAAGAATCATATGATGTACTATTACCAGACCATATACAATAAAATAAGAAATCAATAATAAGGAAATTTAAATGTATATGTCCAGAAATATAAAAATGTATTCAAACTGTTTAAAGAGGAAACTGAAAATTAAATAGTGCATAGAATGTATCAGTGAAAACCGATAGTACACATTAAGTCACTATTTAGAAGGGAATTTGTAGCTTTAAATGAACTTCTAAGTCAGAAAACAGGAAGTATTTCCAGGGTACCAGGGCCCAGGGTAGCTACTGGGAAGCTGTGAGCCAGAAAACGGTGATTACAACACTGCACGTTCTAAGGCCACAACACAAGTCACAACAGCAGCCAGCCTGAGCAGGAGACTTCTGCTGCTGAAGGAATTCAGGCACATCCAGAAAGCAAGAAGGAATCTGGACCTGATAGCCAAAGTACAGCTGAATCACAGACTGCTGGGAAACAAAGCTCAATCTCTAGAACTCCTAAAACCAGAAAGCGGAAGAGCAGGACTGCAGGCTCACTAGCAGAGATAACTGCACCATCTACTGATGGAGAATTCTCTGAAGCAGAGCCAAATGGTTCTTCAGTGTGTGAAATCCAGGAGCCTTGTCCATGAATAACTAGGAGAAGACATATCATAACTGCACCCATTCCAGTATCACTGTAATAAAAAAGCAAAAAATAAAGCCACTGAATGAGTCTCTTCCTGAAGACTGTTTAAAAAACTTTGTATTTTATTGGTGCATTTTAGATATGCATAATAATAACATTTATCATAGGGAATTGGTACCTGTACATGATATACCCTGCTTCTTTTTTCCCATTCCCCTACCCTCCTGACCACCCACTTCCTCTCTTCATTTATAAAAGTTTTGTTTCCTTCTGTTCCTTTTTTTCTTGTCCCTTCTTTTCCTTTCTCCTCCCTTGGTTCCCTTCTCATTTGAGCATTCTCTTCCCATTTCACAATATCCATTATACATTTTGATCCTCATTTACACTTTTGGTTGCTCATATCAGAGAAATCACATGATATTTGAACATATGTGTCTGATTTATTTCACTTAAGAGTATGTTCTTGAAGTCCATCCATTTACCTAGAAATGTCTGAAGCTTCTTCTTTATGGCAGAATAGTACACCATTGTATTTATAAAAAAAAAAAACACATCCTCTATATCCATTCATCAGCTGGTGGACATTTGGGGTGTTTCCAATATATAGCTATTACAAACTGTGTTGCAATAAGCATGGTGTGCATATATAGCTTTTGTAGGATGCTTTTAATCCTTTTGGGAAGATACTAAGAAGCAGAAGTGCTGATAGTTGGGTGTTCTGGTCTTGTTTCTGGTTTTAGAGTGAAAGCTTTCAGTTTTTGACCATTTATTTTGATGTTGTCTGGTCATAGATGGCTTTTATCAAGTTGAAATAAGAACTATGCATTCCAGTTGTCTGTAGTGTTTTGTCATGAATGGGTACTGGACTTTGTCAAATGCCTTTTCTGCATCTATTAAGATGATTATATGGTTTTTGTGCTCAGATCTCTTAATATGGTATATTGTATTCATTAATCTGTGTGTGTTGAATCATCTTGGCATCCCTGGGATGAATCCTACTTGGTCACAGTGAATAATCTTGATGACTTGCTGTGCTCGGTTTGCCAGAATTTTATTCAGGATTTTCGCATCTATTCATTAGAGAGATTGGCCTATAATTCTCTTTGTGGTTGGATCCATCTCTGGTTTCAGTATTAGGGTAATGCTTGCTTCCAGGAATGAATTTGGGAGTATTACTACACTTTAAATTTCATTAAAAAAACTTTGAGAAATAATGGTGTTAGGCTTTCTCTAAGTATCTTATAGATTTAGCAGTGAATCCATCAGGACCTAGGCTTTTTTGTTGTTAGGTTTTTAGATACATCTTGAACTTCATTGACTGATATTGGTTTATTTAGAATTTTTATATCTTCTTGATTTAGTTTTGGTAATTCATATGTATCTAGGAATCTGCCTATTTCTTCTGTGTTTGCCATCTTATTAAAATACAGGTTTTTGCTGTAAGTATTGATGATTTTCTGGATTTCCACAGGATCTGTTGTGAGAATGATTCTTTTCATTCTTAACTGCATGGATTTGAGTGTTTCCTTTTTTTTTGATAAGGTTGGCTAAGGACCCATCAATATTATTTAGTCTTTCAGAGAATCGCCTCTTTGATTCATTAATTCTTTGTATTGTTTTCTTATTCTCCGTTGTACTAATTTCTGCCCCGATCTTTATTATTTCCTCCCTTGTATGAGCTTTGGGCTTGACTTGCTCATCTTTTTCTAGAAGCTTGAGGTTCAATATTAGGTTGTTTATTTGACCTCATTCTGTTTTTCTGATACGGGAATTCACTGCTATAAATCTCCCTCATAGGATTGCATTCGTTGTGTTCTATAAGTTCTGGTGTGTATTACTGACATTACCATTTCATTGTAGAAAATGTCTAATTTATTTAATTTCATCTGTGACCCATTGGTTGTTGACCCATTGAAGGGCACTATTTAATTTTCATGTGCTCATGAAGTTGTTGTAGTTTCTTCTACCATTAACTTCCAGTTTCATTATACTGTGGTCTGATAATGTGCATGGGATAATTTCAGTTTCTTTGCATTTAGTTAAGCATGTTCTATGAGCTAGTATGTGGTCTATTTTGGAGAAAGTCCTGTGTGCAGCTGAGAGGAATGTACATTCTGGTGTTGTGTAGTGGAGCACTCTGTAGACATCTACTAAATTCAGATGTTCAAAAGTTTGCTTCACTTCCAATATTTCATTGTTGACATTTGTCTAGTTGATCTGTCTATTTGGACAATGGGATATTGAGTTTCCCCATTACAATTGTATTAGTGCTTGTTTGGTTTTTCATGTCCACTAATATTTGTATTATGTAGTTGGGTGTATCAGTGTTTGGTACATATTTATGATGATTTTTTCTTCCTCTTGGATTGTTCCCTTAACTAGTATGTAGTGACTCTTTGTCTCTTCTGAGGAGTCTTGGTTTGAAAGCTATTTGTCTACAAATAGAATAGCTTCCTTGTTTTTTTCTGGGTTCCTGTCACATGGAACATTGATTTTATCCTTTGACTTTCAGTCTATGAATTTTTAAAAATTAAATGTTTCTTGCATACAACATATTGTTGAATCTTGCTTTTTTTAACAACATGAAGTTTTTTTATTTTTTATGGAAAAAATAAAATTTCAAAGCAAAATAATAGAAGAATAACAATAGTTAAGATATTATATGTTGTTATCTTCAAAGTTACTCAGATTACAGGATATAGGCATGAAAAACTGTCTAAACAATATTAGCACAAACTTTTCAACAAACTAAAAGAAACTAGTGATATTAACTATCTTAATTATCTTGTATTGTTTTCCTTTCCCCTTCCATTCTTTCTTCTTTCCCCAACCCTAGTTCCTCTTTCCTTTTGAACTGTTTCTTCCCCTTTCCCAATATCTATTGTACATTTTAGAGCTTATTTACTTTTTAAGCTTCTCACACTAGGGAAACAATATAATGTTTACACATATGAATCTAATTTATTTCACTTATCAGTATGGTCTCAAGTTGTATCCATTTACTTATAAGCCTCAAATTTATCTTTCTTTATGAGTGAATAATACTTCATTGTATAAAACAATCCTATCTTTTTTATCCATTCTTTAGTTGATGGGCATTTGGGTTGTTTCAAAGATTTAGCTATTACAAATTGTGCTGCTGTAAACATGGGCACACATATATCACTGTGGTATGATATTTTTAGTTCTTCTGGGAACATACTCAGAAGGGGAAAAACTGGGTTGAATGAGGCCTTTATTCTTAGTTTTTTGAGGAATCTCCATTCTGATTTCCATAGTGATTGCACCAAACTACACTTTCACCAACAGTGGAGAAGCATTCCTTTTTCCCTACAGCCCCTCTAGAATTTTTTATTGGTTGATTTCTATGTCTATCATCATGCACTAAAGTCAAATTGGATCCAAGACCCAAATATTAAAACAGAAACACTAAATCTATGGGAAGAGAAAAATAGGTAGAAATCTTCAAGACATATGCGTAGGCAGAGACTTAATGAACAAAACACAAACCACATAGGAAATGCTACAAAGAATCAACAACTTGGATCTCACCTCATTAAAATGCTTTTGCATAATGAAAGAAATCACCAACAGATGAAAAACAACCCACAGAATGGGAAACAATTACAGTCAGTTGTCCCTCAGACAAAGGACTTATATCTAGAACATATAAAGAACTGAAAAAAATCAGACCTTCCAAACTGAAAGATCCAGCCCAAAAATGGGCATCTAGATGAATATGCATTTCTCAGATGAAGAAATAGAAACAACAAATAAATACATAACAAAAGTTCAACATCATTGGTCATTCAAAAGATACAAATTAGTACATTAAAATTCCATCGCATTCCAGAAAGAATCTTGCTTCTTGATCCATTCTGCCAGTCTGTTTCTTTTGATTGGTGAATTGAGACTATTAACATTGATGGTTATAAGTGATATGTATTGACTTATTTTGTCGTGGTACTTTCCTGATGTTGATTCCCTTTTCTCCTCCTCTTTAATTGCTTGCTGGTGGATTCATTCTGTTTGGATTCATGGAGTGGTAGTTATCTGAGAAATTACTTCTGAGTTGATTTTTTTCTACAGCCTCATGTATTTTTACCTAGACTATCCTCCAGAATATATTGGTGTGCAGGTTTTGTTACATAACAAAATCTAAAATGAACCATAAAGTTGTATACAGTAAACAAGCCCTCATTATGGCAATTTTATCCCCAGGGGAGAAAATTTAAAAGAGGCTAGGGGGAAAAATAGAGAAAGAGGAAGAGATTAGAAACAAGCCTAGAGGATCAAGGAAAACTACACAAACTTTGAGAAACTGGTGAAGAATATGGGGGAAAGATGGAAGGAAGAAATAAAAACGAGAACAAGATAGAACAACAACAACACGGGTAGAAGCCATGTCCACCCTCATACAAAATAGAACAATCAAGAAGGAAAAAAACAAAACATAAAGAAAAAGAAAAAAGAAAAATTTCTTTAAAATATTTACTTCAAACCGTATCTCTGTTGTTACTGGTAGACAGTGTGGGCAGACTGAGTCTAGATCCAAGCTGATTAATCCCAGAAAACCAGCCATAAATTTATGGCAGGGAAATTCAGTTTTGCACCTTTAGTTCCACTGAAGTTCGTGTTGTTTCTTGCTGTGAGGCTACATCTCCTGCTGACTTGAACTCAGCTCCCTGACCTCCTGCCAGTTTGAACTTGGCAGCCTTGTCCTGACGCTGTGAGCCAATAGATGGAGCTGGCCAGCAGCTGTTCTCAGTTCTGAGCTCGTTTTGACTCTTTCCAAGATGCCCACTGGCCAATTGCCCTCTCATGGGGGGCCTCTGAACCTGAAAAACTCACCAGCCACTGCAGTTCACTGTATCCACTGTTCCATCCCACTGGTGCATTTCTCTGTGGAGCCCCCTCAGGTCATCAGCAATCACCATGTGTGTTCAGGTTTAAGCCACCCTTCCCATGCACTGAGTTGCAGCTGGAGGAGAAAGTGTCACCTGCTATATCCTTCTTCTTTGTTGAAGTCTCTCTCTTTGCTGTCCCCTGTGTACTTCAGTTCTCACTTCAGATCCTTCCTTGGTCCCAGGGACTCACTTCTCTCCTTCTTCTCGTCCTCACATTGCTTTATTTCAGCATTTGGAACCAAATTTCAGAGAGGCTCTTTCTCTGCTGCTGATCACTCAACCATCTTCCCAGAAGTCTTGTTGCTGAAGAAGTTGTCTCTGAAGCAGAATCTCATGCTTCAGGTATTTCTAGAATTGTGCCTTCCTCAGAAATGACAAGAACCAGAAGTAAGGCTAAATCTCTAACAGATCAAAGCCACAAATCACATGCAGTAACTATATCTGATATTGAATCATTGTGTTCTGACATTTCATTCTCTGGAACTACACATAAGAGAACAACCAGGATTATACCAAGGGAATTACAGGCACAAACTCAAAACAACTACACTATTGTACCAGAAAGTGAAATGTGAAACATGGATATGTCTATGAAATCAGAGGATTTAGAGACCAGAAAGACCTCTCGGAATGTCTGTGAAAAGGACAGTAGAGTAATAGATGAGGGAAAGGAAAATGATAAAAGGTATCAGTTGAAATGTCTTTCTAAATTTCAGGACGTGAGCCTTCAGCAGTTAGTTTTTTAAAAGCATTCAACCCCTCAAAATAATAAAAGCACATCAGAGCCCTCAAATCTGAGCTGTACAGCTGTAATGATATCATTACATCGAACATTTGCAGTTCTGGGGGTGATTAGGTGCGACAAAGAGAGAAAAGGCCCCCTAAAATAAGGGGCTACACAAATTTCAGGGCTCACGGTGCTGCTGCTGATGCAGAGTCCACAAGTAAAATCGTCAGTGAGGACAACAGCGACAGGAGTGTAGACCCTGAACAGGGTGTCAGACAACCAAACCCGAGCTAAGCCAGTATCAGCTAGGGATGACTCTGCTTTACTAGTGCTCAGCAGTGTTGAAAGGCAGCAGTCTGAAGGCGGTGAAAGTGAAGAGAGCACTGTGTGTTTTGTTGAAAATGATAGTCAAAAAGGAATCATTAAATGAAGGCTCAGAAAATACATCCCAGCACAATGCACTATTTGTAATTGACAAAATTCATTGGTTGAGTGCTGATAAAAATGTTTACTTAGAAGATAACGCAAGTGAGGTTTCCACCATGGAAGAAACTAAAGAAGAAGAACAGGAAGAGGATGAAAACAGTGAATAAGAATCATCAGACAGCAGCAAAAATGAAGATGAGCAGAGTGATGAAGATGATTCACTAAATCACACAAAGTCTAAACTTCTGAAATTAACAAGTAGCAGTGTAGATCCTGATCTGAGTTTCAGGCAGCTGGGCAGTGTGTAAACCAGTGCAGAAAACCCTCAGTCTCAGTAGAAAACTATAACACAGATTAAGGAGAAAAAGAAAATGAGCTTCTATAGGAAGCTGTCAGTACACTAGACTGTGAAAAAGCTGTTGTATGCAACCATATAGTGAATCAAAGCATCAGCGTCTGAAAAAGAACAGGAAAGTGAGGCAAAAAACTGTGGGTGATTGTTAGTTTGGTATGAAATCTCCAGAATTGACAGATGAACTTAAAAATGATCTCAAAGCTCTGAAGATGAGAGCCATCATGGGCCAAAAAAGGTTTAACAAGAAAAATGACCAACATAGCTTCCCTAAGTACTTCCATACTGGAACTATTGACAGTCCAGCTGATTTCTACCATTCACAAATTCCCCAGAAGCACAGGAAAAGGACTATTGTAGAGGAACCACTGGCTAATTCTGTGCTAAAAAGATATAACCAAAGGAAATACTCGGAGATCATGGCTTAAAAAGCAGCAAATGCACCAGGAAAAAAGTTCAGAAAAAAAAAGAAATTTTGCAATTCACCAAGAAGAAATTTTAATATTCACCCAGAAAATCCCAATATTTTACATCTTCCCTTTATTTCTTTGCAATAGTTGTATTGAAGACTAACACTATCACACAATTTAACACAGAATGGCTTTGTTTATACAGGGATTTCTGTTTGGAAATAGTTTATTGACAGGTAATCAATCACATGCCCCTGGAATATAAGTATGTCTTAACAAAGAAAAAAGAAAACAGGGAAAAGTTTAAACTAATGAACTAAGTGCTTACCTCAGGAAATTGGACGTGGACAACAGAGCAAACCCTAAGAAACAAGAAGGAAGGAAAGTGAAGATTAGAAAATAATAAAATACTGGACTACACTAACACATAAAAACAGAAAACTTTTAAATTTTTAGATAAGAAAAACCTGATTTTTTAAAGATCAATAAAATTAGGCACTCTTTTGGCGGGGAAAATGTGTACATCAAAAAATACAGAAAGAAATTACAAATTTAAAATTATATATACCTAATGATATATTTGAAAACCTAGACTAAAAGAATAAATGTCTAGAAAAATAAGCAAATGCCAAGTATCAATGCAAGATAAAATATAAAATGAGAATAAACTCAAACTGTTAATTAAATTGGAACAATAAAGAATTCATTCCTCCATTAAAACATCAAATCCTAAGAGTATTATATAAGCAAATTCTACCAAATTGTCTAGAAATATACAATCCCTATCACAGGCAAAATGGACCAGAGAATGGAAAAAGAGAGATGGCTGTTCAACTGCCCTGGATTCCAGTCCAGAGTGGAAAATCCTACAGTATCAACAACCTATTATAATGAAGATTTGTCAAATACAACATTAATTTATAAATGTTCAATAGTGTTTCCATCACACTAATAATTAATGAGAAAATATAATTTTTAAATGATACCATTCACAATTACAACAACACCTATAAAATAGCCAGCAAAAAGTAATAAAGTATATATGAGAGCCCTATAGAGAAAAATGTACAACACTTAAAGGACATTTTAAAAAGATCTGCGTAAGGCAGAGATTTTTATGATGTCAGTTTTCCTTAAATGAATCCATAAACACAAAGAAATTCCAACAACATTGAAGAACTTGGCAAACATTCCAGAAAAGTCCAATGGATAAGAGCATCAATTTTGAAAAGGAAGGACAGAAGGGGCAGAGAGCATATCACAAACAAAAGGTATTAAAAATTATGCTAAAACTGTAGAAGTAAACAGAAAAATGGAATAAAATGGCATCCTCAGAAATGGACCCATTCACGTATGGGTACTTGATAAATGTAAAAAGTGCCATCTTGTATCACATAAATTCTTGAGTAGATGAAGTTGGAGACACTTGCTCACTCTTTGGATAAAAACCCATCTAGATTCCCACTTTATATATAAAAAAGTGAACTTCAATGAATCCCAAAGATTGAAATTGTACAGTCAGAAGAATAAAATATAAGAGAAAGTTTTGATCCATTTGGAATGGGAGAGAATGTAAACAAAACCTACAAGGTTGATGTCATCAAATAATGAAACGAGGGAGACCAGACAGTGAGAATTGAGGACCAGTTGGCCTCCTCTGTGAAGGCAAAGGAGAAAGGTGGCATGCAGGCAGGATGGCACATCATGGGTTCTAGGGAAATGTCAACACAGCTGAGATCCAGTTGTTTACCTGGGCATATACTAACAGGTATGAGGAGGCAGAGGAATCTTTTGCACTCTAATTGCTCATACTTACATCAGAGTCAATAAAGCGAGGTGAGCCAGAAGCTCAGGTGCTCTCTGTCCACTAGAGGCAAGAGCTCCCTGGCTGCCACATTCTAAACTCATTCTGTGTCTCTTTTACCTTTCATCCTCGTTTGTCCCCCTGTCAGGTGACAAACTACTACACTGGTTCCCTACAAATGGTGCCCAAACAAGGACTTGCTGGGAAGGTTAGTTTTCTACAAGTGTCATCTGAGCAGGGACTGAACAGGGACTTGAACAAGGACAGATCAGGGACTTGAATGGATAGGCTAGGTCCCCACAGGTGGTGCCCAAACAGGGGTTTGGACCCAGGGAAAGTCTGAGCAGGGACTTGAAAAAGTCCAGACTGGGAAAAAACCCTACCAGGGAAGGTCCACCTGAGCAGAAGGTGTAGTAAGTGACAAGATGCTTCAAAGCAAAAGAAAAAGAGACTGAGGGAAAGGAGCCAGGTTAACAGGGGAAAAGAAAAGAGAAGAGAGCATAAGGGCGTGCACATTTTCTCAGCCAAAATAATAGGGCCAAAGAAAAGAAGAGAACTGAAGAGAAGAAAAGAAAAAGAGGTAGCACACATGGAAGACTTTCAGAACAGAGAAAAAGCGAGCAAAAGAAAGGAAAAAGCGAGCAAAAGGAAAAAGTGAGTATGTGCAAGAAACTTTCTCAGCCAGGGTAAGGGGCAGATTCAGAATTAAAATGAAAGTGAGCCCATCAGCAGCTGGAGTAATGGGGCAGAATTCAGTGGCTGATAGTTTAGATAAATGAAGTCAGGCTGCTTCAAAAATATGGTGCTTTGGTGGTGGTAAAATGGCGTATTTGTAAATAATGTTCCCAACCCCAGTAAAAAAAGGGGGTACATCCATCTCTCCCTTGAAAGGGAAAACACCACACCCCTAAGCTCGGTGTCAGTCTGACAAAGGGGATGATGGGTAGCAGTCCCAGCCTGTGTCAGTATTCTGATGGTTAGACTTTGGATCTCATTTCTTCAAGATTTTCCAATTTGTGGCAATACAGTTTTTGTAGTAGTTACTATCTTCTGCGATGCTACGGTGTCTGCTGTGACTTTTGCCTCTTACATTTCTAAGTGCGTTTATGTGAGTCTTTTTCTCTTGGTAAGTTTGGCTAACAGTTTATCTATTTTGTTTATGCTTTCAAAGAACCAGCTCTGCAATTCATGAACTTTATTTTAGTATCAATTTTATTGATTTCTGCTCTAATCTTTATGATTGCACTCCTTCAATACAGTTTGGATTTCGATTGTTGTTGTTTCTCAAGTATCTTATTAAAGTTCTTCACTAGGTTATTTATTTGTGCTTACTCTGTTTTCCTAGTGTGTAGATTTATTGCAATGAACTTCCCTCTTAGAACTGCTTTCATTCTGTCTAATAGGTTCCAGTGTGTTGGACAGGCATTGGCATTTGCTTCCAGAGCTGTTTATTTTTTTCCTTGATTTCTTCTCAGAACCATTGGGTGTTCAAGAGCATATTATTAAGTTTACAAGTGCCTCTAAATTTTCTGTGGTTGATTTCTGTTTTCAGTGCAGAGTGGTCTGCTACTAAACGTGAGTGATTTTTATTCTTTCATATTTATTTAAGCATGCTTTGTGGATTAGTATGTGATTTATTTTGGAGAAAGTACCATGAGCTGCAGAGAAGAATGTATACTTTGTCAGAGTATACATTAGTAGAGTGGAATACTATGGCATAGTAGAGTGGAATACTATGTAGATATTTTTTAAGTCTATATGCTTATGGATGTGGTTCAGCCCTGATATTTCTCTATTATTTTGTTTAGTTGAATCTATCTCTTTGAAAAAGTGGGGTATTAAGATCCCCACCATGATTGTGTTAGTGTTTGTTTGACTTTTTATGTTTAGCAGTTTTTGTTTTATGAAGATAAGTGCTCCAGTATTTGATATATGTTTATAAGCATTATCTCTTCTTATTGGATTGTTTCCTCAACTAGTATGTGATGGAAACCGAGACCCCACACAGAACCAGACCAGACCTTCTGACACGAGAGAAGTCTTTATTGGGGGAGGGACAGAGTAGCAGGCTACCTAGCGGGCCAAGGTAGCCCCGAGCTGAGGAAAGCGTGGGCCTTTAAGCTCTTTTCTGGCAGGGGTGGGGCGGGGTGAGGAGATGTCCCTGGGCCAGAACAGCCTGAGCCCCAAGCGGCAGGGAGGGGCGTCCCGGCTAGAAGAGCCCAAACAGGCAGGAGTTGCCCATGTCAGAAAGACCCGAGCACATAAACTGCCAGAGCAAATGAGGGCGAGGATAGCTTTGTGCCTGAGGGGAACTGAAGTGGAACAGGTGAGGGAAGGAGAGAAATATTGAGTTAAAGTTTTCCCATGGGTGGGGGTGAGGCTGGCTGCCTTGTGACTTATCAGTATGTAGTGACATTTTTTGTCCCTTCAGATCAGTTTTAGCTTGAGGTTCATATTCTTTGAGATTAAAATTGCCACCGCTGCTTGTTTTCAGGATCTGTGTACATAAAATATTGTTTTCCATCCTTCAGTTTTTAGTCTATAAATATCTTTCTGGGTTAGATGAGTTTCTTGAATGCAATAGATACTTAGATTCTGTGTTTTGATTCAATCTGCCAACCTGTGTCTTTTAACTGGAGACTTGAGGCCATTCACATTAAGGGATACTAATGAGAGGTATTGATTAGTTACTGTCACTGCATAGTCTTTCTCTGTTGGTGCCTCCTTTGGTTTTGCTCTTCCTGTCATTTTGTTGTTGTCACCAATTGACCTTACTTAGTGTTTTCATTGCATCTGAGGTTTTAGCTTTGCTGGTTTTGTCATTTACGTCTAGGATATTCTCAAGTATTTTCTGAAGTGCTGGTTGGATAGTCATAATCTTGAGTTTTTCATTTTCAGGAAATGTCCTTATTTCTTAATCTATTTTGAAGGAAAGTTTTGCTGAATATGTTACTCTGGATTGGAAATTTGCTTTTAAGGGTTGAGGTATTTCACTCCACGCTCTTCTGGCCTTTAATATTTATGTTGAGAAGTGTGCTGTAGTTCTAATGGATTTACCTTTGTTAATGGTTTTTTGTTTTTGTTTTTCTCTTCCTCATTGTAAAATTCTTTGTTGTTGTTTCCATCATCATTTTGCTCATCATCAATGCTGGACGTCTGGCGTTTTTTTGTTTTTGTTTTTTTTTCGTCTGGCGTTTTAACTGCTTGGGGAGCTTCTGTTTTTATCATAATTGTTTGGTATTTTGGAAACCTTGCTTACTTCTATGTTGAGCTTTTATCTCACATTTGGAGACTTCTATTATGATTTCTGTAAACAAATTAATTATACCATCTGTTATCTTCTAGTTTTTTTAAACTGCCATTATCCTTATGTTGATTTTCTTAGTGTTGCCTAGTAGGTATTGGATGATTTCTTCCTTGGTCTCAGCTTTCTTTGAGTACTTCATCATAATTTACCATTTTGTCCTCAATTTCAGACACTCTGTCTTCACATTGGTCACTTCTGCACATTATGAATTCTATGTAATATTTTTATTTCTGGTGTTCTTATTTGATGCCTTTTCGTAGATTCCATATCTTTGGTGAATTTGTCATTTATGTTTTGAAAAATTTTGTTGGGTTCTCCCAATTTTTATTTGTTTCTTTTAAATCCATGTTGGACATTTTAAGAGATAATTCCATGTACTTGTGGATCATGTCCACTTTGAACTCATCAAGTTTCTTCATGCCTTCTTCAAAAAATTTGTGGAGCTCCACTGCAAGGTATTTGCTCGCCTCTCCCCGTGCCCCGATCTGCCTGGGGCTCTCTTGTTGCCTTGTTTTGCTGTTACCCTCTGTGTGTACGTATCTGTTTTTAGGGTGGGGAGATTGCCATTTGTGTGAATATTTTTAATCAGATACTGCCTTCTTGGAATGTGTGTTTAGCTTTTTATGTCCAGAGGTAGTGTTTATGCTTCCATTACTTAGGTGACTTGGATTCTGTTTTGGGATAAGAATTACTTCTGGTTATAACAATATCAACAGGTCTACTCATGTATTACTCATATATGATAGACCTTGCATTTAAATTTACACCTTTTATCAATGCCCAAGCTTATGTTACACTATTATTAGCAATTGTTCTACTGTGTGGCAGGAGAAGTGGAAGGAAAATGTTGGCAGGTGGGTGAAGGAGGGGTGTAAGTCAGTAAGAAGTCAGGTTACTAGTGAGAAAAGTGATAAATTAAGAAAAAGAAGAAAGAATAGCCTCAGTGACTGCACCCTTCCCTTCCCCCCACTGGTGTGGGAACTGGGGTGCATCCCAGGCAGTGTCTGGAGTCTTGGTGACCACAACTTACCCACTCTGGCACCCACATGGAAGTGGGACTGATCCTTGGACAGCTGTGGGAACATCACATGGGAGCCAAGCTGAGCCCCGGATAGCTTTGGAAGCCTTGGTGACCACATGCCCACCCCTCCCCCACCAGTGTGAAGCCGACTGAGCCCTGGAAAGCTTCAGGAGCATCAGTGACTGCATCTCAACCATAAACACCTTTGCAGGAGCCATGCTGAGCACCAGGGACTTTAGGGTCCTTGCCCTACCACTCCTACACCATCAAGAGAGTAAGGCTGAGCTCCAGATAACCTCTGGATCTCTGAAAATGATACGATGAAGGAGAAAAATGCAATCTCAGAACTCCACCCCACCCAGAACAAGTTCAGGAGTCACTGACATAGAAGATCTTGGAAGTAATACACCTGAAATTTCTGAAATGACAGCAACTGAAGTAAAGAAACAACTCCATCAGGAAACAGAAGACATCAGATCAGAAATAATCTCTCAGGTAAAAAAGAAATGACAATAATAATGAAAGAATTGTTCAGCACATCTAAGAAGACATAGATAAGAACATAGAGGAGCATAGAAAAATGATGGAAACTTTGAATGAACAATATAGGAAAGAATTAGAGTCCATGAAACAGATTCAAATGGATATCCAGAAAATCAGAACTTCCACCAAAAACTGGCAAAACCGCTTGAATGAAGCTAAAGATAGACTTTCAGACCTCAAAGACAGCATTACAGCTACCAATTGTGAAAGGAAGGATCTCTCAGTAATAAGGAAATAACAATTCAACAGCTGTAAGATGATACAAAGAAAAACAATGTAAGATGAATAGGTGTCAACAAAACAGCCAGTGTCAACACAAATGACATAAAGACTATTTGCAGAAGTATTAGAAAATTTCACAAGCTTGGAAGATGAATTGGAAGCATATGGAACTCCAATTAGCTATAACCAAAATAAATCTATACCCAGACAATAGTGATCAAGATCTCAGAAATTAAGCAAAACAACAGAATATTAAAAGCAGTTAGAGAAAAAAAATCACATATAAAGAAAAGCCCATCAGAATCACAGCAGATTTCTCAAAACAAACCATCAAGTTAAGAAGAGCTTGATTGAAGTATTTCAGGTCCTGAAAAAAAACAACTTCTAAGCCACATTAAGGTGCCCAGCAAAACTATCCTTCAAAATTAATGGAGATATAAAATATTTCCATAATAAATAGCAACTGAAGAAATTCATGACCACAAAATCAACCCTATAAAGAGTACTAAAAGGTATTCTAGAAAGAGATAAAAATGACCACAATTCCAAGAACAACAACAGAAAGGAAAGACCAAGCAGAGCAAGCAATTTAATAGAGGGGAAAAGACAGAACTAACAGCAGGAAATAACATGACAAAGAGAAGCCACACATCATTTACAACCATCAATGTAAAAGGTCTCAACTGATTAATCAAATAAAAGGTCTCAACTGATTAATCAAAAGAAGCCAACTGGCAGAGTGGATCAAGAAACAAAATTGAACAATACGCTGAACAAAAGAAACACATTTAACTCAAAAGGAAATTCATAGACTGAAAATCAAAAGATGGAAAATAATATTCCATGTGACAGGAACCCAGAAAAAAGTGGGTGTAGCTATTCTGTTTGCAGTCGATGTGGGCTTCAAACCAAGAATGATCAAAAGAGATAAAGAAGGTCACTACATACTTGTGAGGGGAAAACTTTAAGAGGAAGAGATAACAGTCATAAATATCTATGCAACAAATACAGGAGCACCCAACTATATAAGACAAATTTTAACAGACATGAAAAATGAAATAAGCAGTAACACAGTCATAGGAGGGGACTATGATGCCTCATTGTCACAAAAAGATAGGTCAACTAGACGAAAAACTCAGCAAAGAAATAACAGAAATTAACCAAACTTGTGAACAAATGGACTTAGTAGATCATTACAGAGTGTTCTACCCAACAGCATCAGAATACACATTCTTCTCAGTTGCACATGGGATATTCTCTATAATAGATCATATACTAGCTTATAGAACATGTTTTAGTAAATGCAAAGGAAATAAAATGATCCCTTGCATACTATCAGACCATAGTGCAATGAAATTGGAAATTAACAACAAAAGAAATCACAAAAACTCCATAAACACATGAAAATTAAATAACACTCTCCTGAACAACCAGTGGGTCACAGATGAAGTTAAAGAAGAAATTAAACAACATTTACAATCCAATGAAAACGCAGATACAATTTATAGGAACTTGTGGGATACAGTGAATGCAGTCCTCAGAAGGAAATTTATAGCAGTGAATTTCCACATTAGGAAAACAGAATGAGCACAAATAAACAATCTTATGCTGCACCTCAGGCTTCTAAAAAAAGAAGAGCAAGTCCAGCCCAAAGCCCAAAGAAGGCAGGAAATTATAAAGATCAGATCCAGAAATTAACACATTGGAGAATAAGAAAGTAATAAAAATAATTAATGAATCAAAGAGTTGGTTCTTTGAAACAATAAACAAAATTGATAACCCCCAGCCAACCTCATCAAAAAAGGAAAGAAAAACTGAAATTCATGCAGTAAGGAATGAAAGGGGTGAAATCACTATGGATCCTGTAGAAATTCAGAAGATCATCAAGAGTTTCTTTGAAAATTTTTACTCTCACAGGATGGAAAACACAGACGAAATGGACAGATTCCTAGACACATATGAATTTCCAGAGCTGACTGAAGAAGAAAAAAATCTTGAATAACTCAATATGAGCCAGTGAAATTGAAAATGTAATAAAAAAATTACCAGCAAAGAAAAGTCTAGGTCCTAATGGGTGCACAGCTGAATTGTACAAGACATTTAGAGAAGATTTAATGCCAATTCTACTCAAATTCTATAATGAAATTGAAAGGGAAGAGATCCCTCTAACTCATTCCTAGAGACAAATATTATCCTGACACCAAAAGCACAGAAAGACCCAACTGAAAAAGCAAACTACAGGCCAATATACTCAATAAAATACTGCAAAGATACTCAATAAAATGCTAGCAAACAGAATGCAGCAAATCGTCAAGATTATACACCATGACCAAGTGGGATTCATCCAGGAATGGAGGGATGGTTCAATATATGCAAATCAATTAATATAATATACCATGTCATCAGCGTCAAAGACAAAAATCACATGATCATTTTAATAGATGCAGAAAAAGCTTTTGACAAAATCCAACACTCATTCATGGTAAAAAAAAATCCTACAGAAAATAGGAATAGATGGTCTTTACCTCACTCTGATAAAAGCCATCTATGACAAACCAATGGCCAACAGCATACTGAACGGACAAAAATTGAAAGCTTTCACTTTAAAATCAGGAAAGAAACAAGGATGTCCACTGTCACCACTCCTATTCAATATAGTCCTGGAAATATTAGCCAGAGCAATTAGACAAGAGATAGAAATAAAAGGAATAAGGATAGGAAAGGAAGAAGTTAAATTATCATTATTTTCAGATGACATGATACTCTACATAGAAGACCCCCAAAACTCCACAAAAGGCATATAGATTTAATAACTGATAGGTTTCCCATCTGAGACCTGCCCAGTCCTCATGGTGACAGTCCAGTGCTGAGTTATAATGGTGCCTAGCTCCTTCTTCCCAGAGACCACTGAAGTTTCTTCTTCCCAGCTGCCTTTGCCAAAGCCCATGCAGGCCAACCATGATCCAATTCCCCTTCAGCCCGTTATGCTGAGCAGCCTATATCAGCTACCTTGTGGCCCCTCCCCTCAGAGTGCATATAAGCTCCAACCCTGTCCTTTGTCTTCAGAGAGCCAGCACAGCTGTTTGGGTGCTGACTCCCTCCATGCCTACATTAAAGTTTTATCTCTTGCTGTTTATATCTCTCTCCTCCTCTGTGTTGTGTTAGATTCAGTATCTCATTCTCAATCAATAACCAAGTTCAGTAGCATAGCTGGATACAAAGTCAGCACTCAAAAATCAGTAGCATTTCTGTACACAAACAACAAACAAACTGAGAAATTAGGGAAACCACAACTTTTATAATAGCATCTAAAAAATGAAATACTTAGGAATTGATCTAACAAAGGAAGTGAAAGATCTACACAGTGAAAATTACAGTTCTCTGAAAAAAGAGATTGAAGAAATTTCAGAAAATGGGAAGACATTCCTTGCTCATGGATAGAACCAACATTGTGAAAATGGCCATACTCCCCAAACTATTGTACACATTCAGTGTAATCCCAATCAAAATACCATTAGCACACCTCACAGATCTAGAGAAAACATTCCTAAAATTCACCTGAAACTAGAAGAGACCCAGAATAGCAAAATCAATCCTGAAGGCAGGAAGCATCACAATCCATGACTTGAAATCTACTGTGATGAAATCAGCATGGTACTGGGAAAAAAAAAAAAGACCTGAGGATCAATGCAACAGATTAGAAGATGCAGACACAACTACAAACACACTCAACCACCTTATCTTTGACAAAGGGACAAAGTGTTCACTGGAAGAAAGGTAGCTTCTTCAATAAATAGTTCTAGAAAAACTGGCTCTCCACATGCCAAAGACTAAAGCTAGACCCATGTCTATCACCATGCACTAAACTAAAGTAAAAAATGTATCAAAGACCTAAGTAGTAAAACAGAAACACTAAATCTACTGGAAGAGAAAGTAGGTAGAAATCTTGAAGACAGGGGTAGGCAGAGAGTTCATGAACAAAAACCAAACTGCATGTGAAATACTTCAAACAATCAACAACTAGGATCTCATCTTATTGAAAAGTGTTTGCACATCAAAAGAAATCATCAACAGAGTGAAAAGAAAATCCACAAATTGGGAAAACATTTTAGCTTCAAACAAAGGACTTCTATCTAGAACATATACAGCATTTTAAAAAATCAGGCACCCCCAAATTCAAAGACCCAGTCGAAAAATGGGTATCTGAGATGAATACACACTTTTCAGGTGAAGAATTACTAATGGCAAATAAATATATGAAAAAACGTTCAACATCATTGGTCATTCAAGAAATGCAAATTAAAATAACACTGGGATTCCATCTCACCCTAGACAGAATGGCTATCACTAAGAAAACAACCAATAACAAATCCTGGAGGGACTGTGGGCAAAAAGGAACCCTTCTCCACTGCTGGTGGGAGTGTAGATTGATGAACACACTGTGGAAATCAGTGGGGAGATTCCTCAAAAAACTAGGATTAGAAGTCCCAATTAATCCAGCTATTCCTCTTCTGGTTATTTTCCCAGAAGAACTGAAAACACCACACCACAGAGATATATGTGCACCCATGTTTACAGCAGTGCAGTTTGTCATAGCTAAATCTTGGAAACAACTCACATGCATATCAGTTGAGGAATGGATAAAAAATATGTGGCATTTTTATACAGTGGAGTATTGGTCAGCTATAAAAAGATAAACTCAAGCCTTTTCTAGGTAAATGGATGCAACTAAAGACCATACTCGTAAGTGAAATAAATTGGACCCACATGTGTAAACATTTTGTATGGTCTCCTCAGTGTAAGAACCAGAAAGAATAAATAAAACTAACATGTACAATAGATATTATGAAAGGGAAAGAAATTGCTCAAAGGAAGGAACAACTGGGATGAAGGAAAGAAGAAAAACAGGGAAAGAAGGAAGGGAAAATATATATAAAGAGAGAGGGTAACTGTACTGCTGATGTCTAATGGTTTATTGAAAGGAACAGTTAATGCTTAATTTTTTGACCAATTTTGAATGCTTATATCTGGTAATCTAAACCACTGATCTGAAGACAACAATATGCAATATAGCAACCATTGGTGAATTCCTACCATGTTGTTTAGTGAAACTCTGTATCATTTCTAATGGATTTTTTTGTTTTTATTTCTTATTCTCTTTAATGGTTTTATGAATGTTGCATTCTTACATCTGGCAATCTGAGCAACTTCGTTGAAGATAACAATATGTAATATAACAACCACTGTTAATTCCTATCATTTTGTTCTGAAACCCTGTATTATTTTTGTTGTTTTTGCTTTGTTTGTTTTTGTCTATGTTGTTGGTATTTTGCTATTGTTCTTTTTTATTAGTATTCTCTCTAAAATTTAAAATAACTAAAAAAGACGAAAATTTGATACAAGGTCAGATTCCATTGCAGTACTTTTAGTTCGGTTGAAAAATTAGTGTTGAGGGTTTTAAGAAGATATTTGGGGGTGGGATGAGAGTTAGGAGAGGAGGGAGATATACTTTGGGATTGAGGAAAACTCTATGTCCGTCAGAATCTTTTGGCAGGTTTGTGCTCCTATGAGTGGAAAAGCTGTACGGGAGGACGGGGGGGTAAGTAAGATACAGAAAACAAAAGGAAGGGGATGAGGAGGATTCAGGGTCAATACTAGAGAAGACAGGAATCACAAGGGGGAGAAGAGAGAAACTGAAAACTTGGGGAAAATAAATAAATAAGGTAATAGTATTGCTACGGGAACTTGAAGTGAAGACACCAGTAGGGAGCTGAGAAGAGGGATAGAATATAGACATCAACTAAATCAAAGCAAACAGAACAAAACAATAAACACAGGAAATACCTGACAGGAGCTCAGTTCAAATATTCCAACAAGAGAGTGAATCTGGGGTTCACACATGAGCACTTTCCGCAAAGGCTGGGTGTTCACACCATTCCCTCCTTCTGGTGGAAGAATGACACAGTGCGTACACACTACCTCTGCCTTTCCACAGCGCAGCTGAAGCTGACCCACTCGGGACTTCCTTCTACAACTTGCAGGCAGAGTGTGATGCTCTTCCAGTTCTTGGCCTAGTGAGTTACTCCCTGCCATGTCCCACAGCCTAGCAGGATGGAGGAATTGTCCCAGTGGCCAGGTTCACTGGCAAGTGAGGGGCACCCAAATAGGGGGGACCTCACGCTCTTGTGGGGGTGCTCAGGGGCCTGCGATCGCCTCCCAGTACTGACTGGGCAGTCTGCAGGAGTGCAGGAGACCCCAGCTACTGATACGGAACCTCTGGGCTCTTTACTCGCGGGCTCCTTTGGGGTGTGTGTGTGTGTGTGTGTGTGTGTCCATTGGAATCCACAGTCCCTGCCACTCTGCCCAGGCTGTGAGTGGGGTTGCTTTGCCCTCCATTAGTGCTAATGGACAGTCTGCAGGAAATGGCAGGGTCTGCAATTTCTTCTTGACTGCTGTGCCATAAAGTTCACGTGTCCGCATAATTCCCTTCTTAGTTGTCTGCAGTGTGTATACACTCTGATGACTGGGATGGCATGCTGGTGAGCTAGGTGGGTGCTCAGCAGATGTAGCCTGTGGTTGGGTGCTGGTGCCTGTGATCCAGTAGGCCAGCAGATATGCAGGGCTAGTGCAGGCAGTCTGGGTGCAATCGCCTCTGACTCAGCAGGCAGTCTGGGCAGTGGGCTCATTCAGTATGTACGGGGGGCTGTGTATATGCACTGGTAGTTGAGGCTGGCAGGCTCCTGAGCATAGCCCTCTGCCAGGACGTCATTCACCTGTGTGTCCTCTCTCTGGCCAGAGTGGGTGCGAGGGTGCTCCCTGCACATGCCAGAGTGCAGTGTCTATACGTTGATGTGCAAGCTCTGTCCTGGGAACCTGGTCTGTGCAGGACTAGCTCCACCCCTCAGGCATTTTGGCTCTCCTGAGGAGCAGGGCATGGGGATGCTGGGCCCCCTGCAGCAGCCCCACTTCTCTTTTTCAGTTGCCCATTTGTTTGATTTGATTTGATCTACACATATCATCTTTCCTATTAATGTTCTCTTTCAGCACAAAACATCCTCCACCCTTCAGAGTATCTTCCTTTTCAGTGAATCCTCTCTGGCTTCTCTGATGCAACTTCTCTAGACAGCCATGTTAAATCTCCTACCCATCCTATTTCTTTTCATACTGTTATGGTTGATACATTGTGTCAACTTGGGGAGTCCAGAGGTTTGGCTGAGTGACTCAGCAGGAAGCCAGGGTGCTTACTTTGTACACATCCTGAGCCCGTGGAAGAGGAGGGCATGGAGATGGTGTGAGAGCTACAGGCCCCCTGGGTGGGGTTAGCCTGTTTACTATGTAAGGGAAAGGAAGAGGCTGCTTGCCTGCCATTTCCCCTTTTGCTGGTTGTTTGTGCTATGTTCTGCTGCCATGAACATTTGTCCTCTGCCATGTGCCACTCTGCCTCTGAACCAGCCAAGTATGGACTGAAACCTACACAAACTGTAAGCTAAATAAAGATGCATACTTGACCACATTTGCTTGGCTTCCAAACTTCACAAGCATGGTATTCAGAAGTCTATGATTACAGCCAAACGAGGTGGTAAAGTGAAAATGTCAGACCTTTGGAAACTTTATTTTCAATCAAATCAAGATAGCATTAATAGATCTAATAATGTTTAAACTTAATAGCTCTAGAGAGCTATTTCCTTTTTGCTGTTTCCTAACCTTTCTTGAATGATGTATGTGAGATAGAAGCATTCATGAAAATGCCCACATGAAACTATTTTTGAAAGATTTTGTCACTTTAAAGTGAAGTAAAATTCCTACTGACAGCAATAAGTACTCTTAAGAATTCAACTCCCAAACTTTACCATTCTTGAATCTTAATGACCAAGATAAATCTCACGTGAAATGAGACCATATTTAATTGCAGCTTTTTGTGAACTCTAATGAGGAATGTATCAACCATATTGTCTTCTATAAAATCCTGGTACCATCTCTTTAGATTTTATTTCAATTCTATGAGAAAAGATTAGGTATTTCAATGTACAATTAAGGCTTTCTTTCAGAACCTTTATTGCCTGCTGTGGCCCAGGGAAGGAGGCAGAGGGATCTAGGGCAATGTTGCCGGTATGCTCACTGAAACAGCTGTCTGGCCTGTTCTACTTTGGTTACTGTGATGGTCACATTCGGAGCAAAGTCCACCCACGGATACAGTGTGACTGGCATTGGATGGTGCAAGAGGAGCACAGTGTGTGGATTTTTCTACAGACTCCTTGCACTCCCACTTGCCTGATCTCTTACAATCTTCATTCGCTGAAATATTAAGCATGGAAACTCCGCAGAAAAGAAAGAGGAGAGCAGGAGAAGTGCTGTGAGAACTGTAGAATTCATCTAGAAATGGCTCTTGTTTCATCAAAAATGGAATAAAAATAAAGCATTCAAATATTGAACTTGAGAATATTCCACCTGATCTCTCCTCATCTCGCATTCTAAATATAGCCACATCGGCTTTCAAAGTCAAAGGGAGTTACCGTCATTATGCAGTGCTTCTGTCACACCATGCTAGCGAATACATTTAAAGGGGCACAGACTCCAGTGGTAAGTGACTCTTAGGAAAAAGCTTCAGAGAACTTTCTCCTCATGGTATGTGTAATGTGCATTGTAAGACCAACCTGCTTTTTAGTTAGGGTTCCATTTGTTTTTGAGTTACACAAATCCTGTTAGGTGGCTCACCATGTGGGCTATAATCTGTTCAGGGCTACCCAGTCCAGGATGAAAGCCCTTAAGAATTCACATTCCCACTTATATCCTTGTATTCTTCACAGTCATGAGGGCGTTGTTCTGCCTACCGTGCTCCCTCAGTGGG
Source organism: Dinomys branickii (assembly GCA_004027595.1). Lineage (NCBI taxonomy): Eukaryota > Metazoa > Chordata > Mammalia > Rodentia > Dinomyidae > Dinomys > Dinomys branickii. Next base: position 19,182 of record PVLD010013080.1, on the reverse strand, counting down.
AACCCCACGTTAGTGCGGAGCTCCACATCAGGGGGAGCACTGCACAGGTGTTACCACAGCCATGCGCACAGGAGGAAGGGCAAAGAGCCGTGAGCTTGCCGGCTTTAGGGGGAAAAAAATCATTTTTGTGGAGCCCTCACCCAACTTACTTGTGCTATCTCATTAGACATAACTGGATCAGATGGCTAGCCCCAGCTTCAACAAAGTAGTTTTTTAAAAAACTGGTGAACGGCTGCCATAATCAAAATGAGGCTCTGTTAAATATAAGACAGAGGTCAGCAAAACCGTTCTGCAAAATGCCAGATGGTAAATACGCTGTAAATTATTGCAGCTGCTTGTCCTGCCACCGTGGTGTGAAGGCAGTGCACACCGAAGCTGTATTCCAGAGCAGCTATAAATACAGCCGACAGGCCAGAGTTAGCTCGTGAGCTACAGCATGCTTACTCCTGAGGTAGGAAAAGGATATTATATAGGCAACAAGCAGAATTTTTCAGGCCATCTAACTAATCTTGATCACTCTCCTGCGCCTGCCCCATGCTGCCTTGTAGTTCTTGAACATGCCAAGAGATTATGGACCAGCAAGCACGGTATTCTGCATTTGGAAGGGGTCCAGTTTCTGGGCTACCACAAGTTGGGCTTCTCATCTCTTCCCGATTTAACTGTCTGTGATTCCACGCAAAGTGAAGCACAGCTCCTCTGGTATCTTAGTCCTGTCATCTATTCAAATGCAGAAAGGCCCCACAGCACCAGAGTCTAGAAAGTACAATCAAAAGAGAAGAAGTAGCTGTCACAAGATGATGAATGGCTGCTCTCTGAAGTCTTGGTTTGGATCCTAAATGACAAAACCAGACCAACACAGAAAACTGGGCAGTTTTCTCTGCCTCAGAGCAGCCACCTGGTGAATATCACATTGCAACCACCAGCCCTCGGCAGAGGTTGGAACTGCAGCTATAATTATGAAGAGGAGGGAGGAGACTCTAAAAATCTCTTCTGAGTGGCAAAAATTCTGAAAATCAAGATAATTGCAACAGTAGCTTATGCTGATTTGCTTGGCTATTTATAGGCAAGGAACCGCCGCCGATGCACTGAGAGCTTTTTTTCCTCCCTTCTATTTGCATTAAATCCTGCGAGGCTCCTCTCTGAAATGTGTGCATATGCTAAGTCCATGTGAGATGCCACCACTGGCACTTGTCAGAAGAATTAAATCCCTCTCAAGCTTGTTTACAGCTCAGCACTTGCCATACTGCTCCCTTGAGCTTCATGGCTGGCTGGGTTCTTTTTTTCTCCAGTTCTGCAGAAGATTTAATTTCTTTTTTGTTTATGTGTGTACTTACCCTAGCAGGTGCAGGATAGAAAAAAACCCTGCTATACCCAGATGTTTTGAAGCTGCAACAGCGCACATAAGACTCAGAGTAAATAGAAAAATTGCATTAAAGCAGGCACTTCAGTCACAGTATTCTACAGGGTATTTAGTAAACCCAGCATGTCTCCTTGACAGCAAAACTCTGGACTATAACTTTAGGAAAAAAGCGATATTTTAAGTCATCACCGGCTCCATTCATTTATGGATGACTTTACAATAAGATCTGTTATTTCTGAGTGAGCCCCATTGCATGTACCCCACTTTCAGTTTAGAAAATACCTTCACAAAACAGAACAGTCTGCGAATTGGATAGAAACACTGCCTATCAAGCTGTCTCAGTGCATTACTGGATCAGTCGGACCTCAGGGACCTGAGGCCAGATTTCACCTCAGTTTGAGAAACAGCAAACATAACCCAAGCACAAACAGCTCTCTGCTGCTCACTGAAATCCGTACTAATATGCAAAAGCCCTGCCCATGTTGCAGATGGATAATGCTTCTGTGGGCCCTCAGTTTTCATACTCATTTACCCAAGGCAATGCTTAAACTGCTTTGTACATAGCAACTATCAAATAAGGAGAGAGGAGTTCAGCTCAGGAGAAGAGAATAATGCACAAAATTCTCAAGATTTGGCTCTGCCAAACTCCAGCAACTGTTTCCCATGACTGCATGGAGGTAGTTCATCACTTTGGCAACTAACAGTTTTAAATATTCCCTCAGAGCCGAAGCTCAGATTGTGCTGGTTGTCATGAATCTCCATGTAGTGCAGTCACCCTGCTCTGCCCAGCTATCACGCTGAGGGCCCTGGGAGTACAGTGCAGTTTCCCCAGGAGCAGGAGAAGAGTCCCCAGATTGCCTGCTTATGATGTGGTTTAAAAGAAAACTTCTGTCTCCCTCTGATCATGAAGCTAAAGACCTTCAGTGGAATTAGGGCAAAGGTGTTTTAGGTTTCTCTTTCTTTGTGGGGAGGGAAAGGGTCATGCAGAAAAAAAGAAAAAGAGAAGCTCTCACGTTTTAATTTGAGTGCCAGTCCTTGTTCCCTATTGGAAAAGGCTTTATCATCAATTCTTGGCCCAGCATCTGCATCTGCAAGATCAGAGCTTATTAGTCTCATCTCTTCTGCCTCCCAGCACTGCCACCAGAGACCAAGAAAAGTTCAGACTCTACACACTAGAAAGCAAATGACTCCTTTTTAACTCTCACAACGCAGGTTTTGCTTACACTAAAAGACATACATTCCCCTAGGTATACTAATTAAATACTTGCTGCATTCTAACATCTTCCAGAATATCACCTAGGACATGACTATGTTAGAAATCTATATCCGCTGTGATGGGCTCTGTGAATTGCTATCTAGAGTCAGTCAAGAATGGTAGGATCCATGGATGACATTGATGCTTTATTTATAGTTTATCTACAACTTCTGGCAATAAAATCATCATATAACTTAAAGCCCTGTTTATTTGTGTTTTCTCTCTTTAATTGCTTCACAATAGCCATTAAATAGTAGTTACTCTTAAGATGGGAAACTATGAATATTTCAAGATATAATGGAACTTCATGAATAAAATCTGTTGTTTTCCTTGTTTTGCTGCTGTAACTTATTTACTACCATACGTTTATAGTGAAGACTCTAAATATTTTAAACATAAGTACCTTTTACAAATGAAGCTCCATTCAAGCACAGTCTGTCACAGACTGCAGGTGATATGACCATGACCGTACCAGTCAATGAGATAGTTGAGTTAGAGGTGGCCAGCTCACCATTCTCAGATGCACGTGAATCAGGTAATGGTTTCAGACCAAAAGGTATCTTCTCTACTCTTCCCAAAACATCTTCACAACCACATACACAAACATACAGGCTAGATACAAAAATTACCTTGTTTAAAACGTTGAATACTTCTGTGTGTCAGATATACTGCCCTGAGAAGTAGCACAGGGAAGCTACCATGGTTTATAATGTGCTTATCAGATTCATTTGAGCCTAGAGCAAAACCCCAAGGAAGAGAGTGTCTTGTAGGTTGACTCTAATTAGATCACAGAATGAAAGAACTGGAAAGGAGAGCGGAGACAGAGAGTACTCTTGCTCCCAAGGGGGAGAAGGCAAGAGTGGCACTCTCTATGCACGTCTCATGCTTCAAAGCTTGTCATAAAAACGACAGGGAAGAAGCCAAATGGGATGACCCCGTTATCGCTGAGGCTCTGGGGTTGGAGGGGCTAGAGTTCTCCATACAACGAATAACCAAATGTGGTTGAACGGTGGGTCAAACTCTTTTCTGAATGGTAGTTTAAATATGCCTTTCTAACTCACTTCCTTCCCCTCTATCCTCGTCTCACACGGATCACCTCTGTGAAACACTCCATGCATTTCGGCCCCTTTGTGACTCTGCTCAGGCTCTTTGTTCTCTTTGGAAAGCTCTCTACCACCCTCTTCACTGGAAAACTCCTGCCCATCTCTTAGAACCAAGCTCAAGGTTGTCTTCTACTGTGATATCTTTCTTTGGCATATTATTTCCTCTGTTGTGTTTCCCATGTATGTCCTACACATTTATTGCCTTTTATAAGGATTGAGTGTTACCTTGTACAGATCATTGATGGTATTTGATCATAGCCTCAATATTTACCTTGCTGTAAGTTTTTAAATGCATCTCTAATTAATGAATGAGTAAATGAATGAGGCATTGTAATTTTCAAGGGAAGTCATGGGATCTTAACAATTTGAAAAGGAACTTAAATGTTAGTAAAGTAACAGCACTGCTTGCTCCTGAGCTTTCCTTTTGCATCTAACAGACAATCGACCTCTCAAACTCAGCTGTGACTTCATCTTGCATCTCCTTCCCACTTGCCCAACACCCGCTAACCGTAGCACTGAGGGTGTAGGCTTGGGCTTTGCCGTCCTCTCTGACTGGTGCTCGCTGCTCTAAGCACAGCTCTGCAGCTGCTGTGCCGGCAGCCATCCGCAGGACTGGGGCTCCAAGTCTCAGCGCAGGAGGTATCCCCCTTCCTTTCTGGCTCGCAGAGCCTTCTGTTCATGCTGCCCTGTTAGTGCCCAGCACATCCCTGGAGCTGGCCCGTACGCACCCGGCGCCCCCCGCTTTCTCTACCACCTCTGCACTTGTAACTTCTGCGAGGGAAGGCCGGGTTCCACTCATTTTTATTTTTCTCACATTTACCGGTGTCTGGTGTTGGAAGGAAGGGAGGGCAGTGAATTACTGAGTGGCTAAGTCAGTGAGCAGCAATGCAGTCGACATTATTTGTTGGAACTTTAACTAAATCACTTATCAGTCTCGTCAGTTTTTACTCTCCTCGGAATGGTACTTCTGATTTAGTTAATTGGTTCTTTTTCTCCCTTCCTCCTGGAAACAAGTAATCTCTCTTGATTATCAACTGCTGTGCTCTAATACAAAAATAGAAAAGAAAAAAGTAGACATGGCATAAGCCTGCTAATGACTTCCTCCCTGAAATGTGTCTTTGTACACCTGCAAATCACATTTAATAGCATCGCATTTCCTCGACCTCGCAGACCAGTGTGCCTGCTGGGCATCATGTATCCTGCTCATGTGGCTGAGGATATCTGATTCCATTGGTGCCACAGATGTAATAATGCTGCACGTAAAATATTACATGTATTTTTTCGTATGAAGAATGAAATGTTTCTGCCTTTTGGACCCAAGAGAAATAAGAATATCTTTGGAAATTAGGCAATATACTGAAACATTATCAGACTGTCTAGCAAAAAAGAGTCCACACAGATTATTCTTCCCGCTTGATCTATATTTACTCACTTAGATTTATATTTTTATTTTAAAAATTAAAGAACTGACAAAACAACAATGAAGATAAAATCAAAATAATACAAAAACAGCAAAAATGATGCATAACCTCAAGACAAAATGATAGAAATTTATAATGGTTGCTAAACTACATACTGTTATCTTCAACGAAGTTGCTCAGTCCGTTAGAAACAAGAATGTAAGATTGACCAAACAAGCAAAGACAGTTACAGGTAAAAAAATAATAATTTTTAAAAAAATATTGGAAATGATGCAGAGCTTCACCATACAAGATGGGAGGAGTTCAACAATGGTTCTTATACTGCATTTTGTTTTCAGATCACTCGTTCTAATTACCAAATTCAAGCATGTAAAATTAGTCAAGAAAATTTTAAGCATTGACCGTTCGTCTCAATAAAATATAGATATCAGCAATACACCTATTCCAGCCGTCCTTATATATGCATATAAATTTTATTTTTCATTAAAAAAACAACATAACAAAAACAAATACATAAACAAAACAGCACAGAGAGCAATACAAATGATTCGGAATTTCAAAACATGGTGATAGGATATTAACTGTGGATGTTATATTACATCATGTCATCTTCAAAATGGTTGCACAGATAACCAGATATAGGCATGCAAGATTGATCAAACAATTACACATTAACAGTTCTTTTCAATAAACTAACAGGCATTAGTAGTACAATTATCCCAGCTATCCTGCGTATTTCCCTCTTTCTTTCTTTTTCTTCTCCCCACCTTCATCCCAGCTGTTCCTTCCTATTTGAGCAGTTTCTTTTCCCTTTCACAATATCTCTTGTACCTTCCTTGGATTTAAATTTCTATTTGCAAGTTGAGGTATTTATGGGTGTGGCAATGTGAAAACTGAGGGTCTCCGGCTCCAAGCAGACTTGAGGCTGACTGATCAGCCCACAAGTTATTAAACTTTCTTCATATTTGTAAAGTAAGAATATTATTTACTGCATAGGATTCTTTTGAAAATTAGAAGAAAACGTTGCACGTGTAATTTTTTTGTAAAATTTTGAGAGGCATCATTCTCTCTACTGACACTAGGACGCTTTCTTTGCTATCTCATCTCCAGTGTTACTTCTTTTCTCAGTAGGGTGCACTGTGAGACCAATATACAGATCTCACTTCTATACCACCAAGAAATATGAAGGTGTGTGTTTATACAGTTACACAGTTGGGGCAAACGGTAAGATTCTTGCTTAGTGAATACATTTTCCAGTCCACAGATCTCTTTTCTTGGGCCTCAGCCTTTGCAGTAAGTGATCTTCCCATTTCATCCACATCCTTTTCTCTTAGCCCTCTCTCAGAGAAGATCCTGCGCCTCTCTGCCAGCTATGCTAGTTGTTATATTCTGGCCAGCTCAGTCAGCCCTGGTTCTTCTCTAGAAAACCTCCAGCTTTGCTGGTCAAGACTCCCTTTTTCTGATCCAGGGACACCCCTGAGATCAAACTCAGTCATTCCCCTCAGTCATTTCCCTAACATTCCTCAGATATTCAGGCTATTCTTGAGTGGTTCTCCAATGCCTTCAGTAGGGTTGATTTATTTAATTCGGGACCTTCAGTTATCTCAAAAACACAACTCAGCTCATCAAAGTCATTCTCATTCACTATCTGAATCTTCCTAGCCTCTTATAGAAAATCCCTGGAGAACAGGTGTAAGGGAAGGTAATGGGAGGATAGGGGAAAGAGTTATTAATAATATATTAATTACATCATTAAAAATCATCATGTTGACATGAATTTATTGTAGCAGAAAGGTGTCGGCCGCACTCCATTAAGTGAAACAGCAAGTTAGAGACAGTATATATGGTATTGCCAATCCTTTATTTTAAAAACTCCTAGCGTATAGAGTTGCCATGACATTGACTAGAATGGGGAGGTTAATCCTGGCCAGGTGAAGGGGAGATACACAAGGGAAACTGGGAGGGGAGCCGTCAGATACTGCGGGTATTCAGAAACAGGGCCGGCAAGCACGCTGGGTGCGGAGAATTTACTGAGAGGAGAGCTCCAGCAGATCTAATAAAATGCCCGGGTGGTTAAGAAAGGGGCTGCAGGCCCGCACACTCTTTACATCCCCTATGCATTGTGAAAGGGTTCTAACACCCTGAGGGGAGGAGCCTGTGCTGCAGATTCAGACTCCTGGGATAGGCTCCCAGCATACTCTCTGCTCCCAGCAGCTAGAGGAAACACCGCAGTTAGGGACCCAGAGTGCCTCAGACTTTAATTCTGATGAAACAAAGAGGGAAAAAGAAGCACTGGCAGCACCAAAACGGGAACCCACCCCTCCCCCACCATGCTGCCAAATACCAGGGAGCCCTGTATCCCTGAGGCAGCCTGCCCACCATTCACCATTTGACCTCTGCAAAGAAAGCCCCTACCCTAAGTGGAGAACGGCTGCAAACCATAACTACTTTCTGAACAAAAGCCTAGTTGCCCAAAAAATAACATTAGGAATCCTTAACTGAGACTATATCAAATTTAAAAGCTTCTGCACAGCAAACAACTAACAGCGTGAAGGGGCAATCTACAGAATGGGGAAAAAAATTGCCAGCTACATCTTGGATATACAGTTAGACCTCCTGAAATAAAAGACCCAGTCAAAAAATGGGCACCTAGAATGAACACTTCTCAGAAGGAGCACAAATGACCAATCAATACAGGAAAAGATGCTCAGCATCTCTGGCCATTACGGAAAACCAAATTAAAATAACACTGTAATTCCATCTTAGCCAAGAAAGAAATAAAATATTAACAAAAGCTGGCAAGTCTTCAGGAAGTAGAACTCTTTGACATTGTTGGTGGGAATGTAAATTAGTACAACTACTATGGAAATCAATATGGCGAGTCCTCAGAGAACTAGAATTAGACATGCTTTTCAATCCTACTACTCCCCTTCTAGGTATGTTCCTGGAAGAGTTATAGACACATTGCAATGACACATGAAAACCCTGTTTATAGACACTTTGGACATGTTCTCTAATAAGTCTTTGCCTAACTGAAGGTCAAGTCTTTGCTCAAGTTTTCTTCTAGAAGTTTATAGTTTTAGTTTTACACTTCCTAACCCTAAATGTGTACATTTACTTCTGCATTCTGCTTTTCTGTATTGACCTATATGTCTATCTTCATGCCAAGACTATACTGTATTCATTTCTGAAAGTTTATACATTTGAAATCAGGTAGCATAAGTCCTCTAGTTTTGAGCTTTGCAACATTTTACTTGGCTGTTTAAGGTGTTCTTTTTCATCTAAATTTTAAGTTAACTTTGTCAATTTCTATAGATGACCTACTATAATTTTCACAGGGCTTCCGTTTACTCTATTTTTTAATTTGTAGAGTACTGCCACCTTAAGAAAATTGCCTTCCAATTTATGAACATATTATGCATCTCTATTTATTTAGTTCTTTAAATGTTTTATAGCTTTCAGTGTACAGATCTTATCCTTCCTTCATTAATTTTATTCCTATTCTTTGAATGCTCTTATCAATATAAATATTTTCTTAATCTCATTATAGAATTGTTACGTTAACTGTGTATCTTGTGACCTTGCTAACCTCATTTCTTAAGTCACATATTTTTGTCTTAAGTGTTTACTAGATTCCTTGAAGTTCTTGCAGGTAGAGAGGAGGGAGAATCCGGGGTCTCCCTGGGAGAAAAGTCCCTCTATAACCCGTATCAGCCAGAACAACTCTAGTTTAATCATTTTTACGTGTTGAGGTTCAGCTTAAAAAACAGTTTGAAGCACTGGGGATACGGCTTAGTGGCGCAACACCTGCCTGGCAAAAGCGAGGCCCTGAGTTTGGAAAAAAAAAATCAGTCTGAGCACAAATCACCTACTGTTCTTTCATTTCATTTTGCAAATAAGGAAACCACCAGATTTCAGAAAGCCTGAGTGGACGTGACATGTGGTTTAAAACAAAGTGAAAAATTGCAAACGTAAAATAAGGTGTGACACGGATATACAAAAGAAAAAAGGTAAATCAGTAAAATGGCACTCAGTCTTTTTCCTAATAAGGTGTTTTATTTTCTCATTATAAAAATTAATTTATGGCAGATACAACTTTCAACTTTATATAAACTTCACAGAAGAAAAATACATAGATTTGTCATTTTGCTTATCACAAACTGGAACTGCATTTGAAAAGGTTAAAAGTCTGCATAAGTGTACTGTTATTAAACGCCACATGAACTGATACTGTGAAGATTAAGTCTAATAGCAGTGTAACGACATCTTAGTTATTTGCAAACCACCTTACAGGAGACCCCTAAAGATATTATTACTAAAGCACCAGCCCTTCCAACTTCATTGCTGTTAATGCCTTTTCTATTTATTCATGGAGTTTAGTGGTAATCAGCAATACTCTTGCCTGTCATGTATAATTGCTTCTACTTTTGAATCAATATCTCATACAACATTTTAATAATCCTTTTCATACACAAAGCTCATTTAAAGTGTATAATAGCTGATGTATTATTAACTCTCTATGTCAGAAAGATGTTAGTGAGAGCTAAGTACTAACAAGCAGAGAAAAAAATCAACCACAATTCTTAATTACTAATAGGATTAAACCCAGAGACTTTTACACACTGGGTACAGGTAGTAAAGTGTCTTATTTTAAAATGGCATGAGATCGACTGTAAAATTACTCTGAAAATATCCAATAAAAGTATGACAACAATAACAGAATAATGTACGTGTTTTTAAATATTTAAAGAATCTACCACTTAATTATGGAGGAAAAACTAAAGTTGTTATACAATAATTTAAAACTACTGATTTTGGCCATTCACATAACTGTACTTATATTGTAGGCATTAAATATCTTCAACAGGAAAACAGTGAAATCGCTACTTGTTAGAAATTGTAAGGTCAAAAGCTGTTGTTTAAAATCTGTCATCTTTTGTTGGTATATCAAGAGGGTGTCAGGAAGCAATTGAAAAGCAGAAATTGAGTTATTGCTATACAAGATACTAGAGTATTTTCACTTAGAAACAGTGGTATTGTAATTGGTTATAGGTGCACATGACAAAATATATCCTGAAGTCCTCCATTGTATCTGAAAACAGAAAACTTATGCTCCAAGTCCAAATAAATTTTTATAAATACATTGCTCATATAGAAAATCACAATTTATCATAAGTTATCATAAGTTGCAAATGTGGTACACAAAGGATATAAATACAAGAAATGTTAAATGGACTCTACAAAAATAATTTTATCAGTCACTTTAGAACTCAAAATGTTCTGGTAGAAATTTAGTGGCTCAAGGGTCATTTAAAATCCATTAGAAAAGAAATCCTTTAGACTTATGTGCATTAGTGCTCTTTCCAGTATTTATCCCAGAAAAATGTAAAATATACTCATAGTGACAGATGCTGAGGGGTACAACCGTGAGCTGTGCTTCAGTGGCCTGTTCGGTTCACGCAGGTGCTGATGAGCCGCTCTTGCTGTGTCTGCACCATGTCACTTTCCCACCAGCCGTCGGGGTGTAACCAGTACTCACATTACTACTCTTCCGTCCTGGCCTCTCTGGTAGGTATCTGGTACTCGACTGTGGTTCGAACTTGGCTTTCCTTAGTGGTGAATGATACATAACAGTTTTCATGTGCTCCTCTTCGATCTGTATAGGTGTTTCTTCGGTGAAATGTCCCTTTATTGTTTTGCCAATCTTCTAATTGGATTTTCTCATTTTTCCTGCGAACACTCAGGAGTTTTTATACTATCTAAACATTAGTGCACTGATGGATGTGTGCTTTGCACAGCTTTCCCCAGACTTCTCATGTCGTTTCATACTGTTGTAAGGCTTTTAGAGCAAGTTTTAGATTTCAATCTATTTTCCTTTTAAGGGATGTGTGTCTGGGAACAAATTTAAGAACTCTTTACATCTTCCTCCATTCTGAAGATTCTTTCCTAATTTTCTAAAAGTTTTATGCTTTTATATTTATATATGTGGTCTATTTTGAGTTAACTTTTACATACTATATGACACTTCAGTCAATTATTTTAGCATATAGATGTCCGCTTTCTCTGTCACCATTTGTTTTAATGTTTTTTTCCTTCACTGAATAACTTAGAGCCTATCTTAAAATAAAATTTAAAAAAAAGGGTCTGGGAATGTAGCTTAATGCAAATGCCCTTAGTTCAATCCCTAATACCACAACAATTTTTTAAAAAATCATTCATTATACGCTTTAAAGAAAAAATTTTACTGCATGTAAGTTATACCTCAACAATTCTGACAAAAGATGTCTTAGACTTTTGGGGGACGATGCCCAAAGCATTATAGGTAGGTCAAATGAAATTTCTATTTTTAGTATTGTGAGGAATCTCCAAATAATTTCAAAAGTATTTGTAGAGAAGAGGCCGCAGCAGAGGAGACAACATCGGAGTTGCCACGAGAGAGGCGTGGAGCCCCCAGCAGCCGCGAAGCGCCTGCCCACCCGCTCACCTGGCCCCTGCCCAGTTCACAAGGCAGCCTGCTTATGCAAAGTAACATGATCCCAGGGACTTTTTCGTCACTGAATATTGTGTTGAAGACAGTAAACATGTTAATGTAAATTTTGAAAAATCCAAAGTTGCTTTCAGTTGTCTTGGAAGAAGCGATAATTTTAAACATTTAAATGAAATTGATCTTTTTCACTGGATTGATCCAAGTGATTCCAAGCATAAAAGAACAGAGATCCATTTTATGTTGTTTACAAAAAGGAGAATTTGGCCAGTCATGGCCTAGGTTAACGAAAGAAAGGGCTTAGCGTGGACTTCGATCACTGGAAAGACTGGGAGGATGGTTCTGATGAACACGTCTAACTTTGATCAGTTCTCTGAGATGATGAACAACATGGGTGGTGATGAGGATGCAGATTTAGCAGAAGTAGATGCAGCAGATGATGATTCACAATACGGCGATGATGGAAAAGATGCCAGGTCTGGAGTAAGCAAAGGTCACCACCTGAACTTTGAAAAACAAAGTAGCTTCTCTGCAAGATTTTGTAGCTGAGAGAATTCCTGAGCTGATAGCTTTAAAGGTAGATGCTGTATTTGCCTCCTTTAACCCATTTTTTCAACCTGTTTTGTGTTTGTTTTGTTTTTTGTTTTTCTTTAAGGCATCACTAAGGGTTGATAATGTACCATTGTATGGGCAAAGGGATTATCCTAATGCAAGAACATTTCCCAGACTTACACGAGCTGTTGAGGTCCTAGGCAATTGATATAGCAATTGTGATTTAAAAATTTCACCTAAGTCTCTTTTACTTTATAACATAGTTACTGACAGGATAGGAAGTTCTCAGCATTGTGAAAGGTAACTAAACTTTAGAATTTAGACACGGGCGCAAACTGGCTGATACCTTAAACTAGTACCCTGCCATTCCTCTGGTGCGCCTTTCAGATTGTTCCACTAAAGTTTACTTCCCAAAACACTTACTTCACACGTATGGGATCGCTTGTCAGTGCTCCAGATGTATCTTAGCTAAAATGGTGAATGCTCCTAACTTAGACGGGTTTTGAAGCCTATACCTTTGGTATTGTTTGGACCCTCAGTTTTTACATCTCTCAGCGTAGAGGACAAAGAAAGCTATACATTGTTGCATGGGAGTCTGTACATTTAGACCAGGTTTGTATTTGCACTGTCAGTATGGCAAAAGAATGAAAAAGTGTTAATACACTATTGGATTTTTTATTTGTTATTAATTCAACTTTTACCCTAGCTAAAAAATCTCAATTTATGTTCATGACAGTGGGATTGTTTTAAATGTCTACATTCTTTCTAGTAAACTGTTGGAAGACTTTTAAAAAAAGGGTTTGTAATACTTTATATTCACTAACACTGCAGAATGATTGGTTTTCCCCTACAAACTTGCCAGAGTTTGCTTTGTTTTGTTTTGTCATGTTTGAGTTTGTGATGAATGCCATTCTTTCTCAAATGAAATCTCAGTGTCATTTCTACCTGCATTTCTCTCATGGGCACAGATACTGTACATCATTTCATTCATTGGCCATTTGTATTTCTCCTTTTGAGAAGTGTATATTCGCTTTGATTACCCATTTTTATCGGGCCTTTCATTTTAGGGGAACTAACTTTTTTCACTTGTCTGTATATTCTTGATGCTGCTTTTCTATCTGAGGCGTAGCTAGCAAAGATTTTTTTTTTCCCATTCTGTAGGTTATCTCTTCACTCATTTGGTTGCTTTCTTTGCCATGTGGAAGCTTTTTAATTTGGTATGATCTTATTTGTTGATTCTTTATATTGTTTTTTGTGCAGTTGGGGTGCTTCCAGAAAGTTCTTACCTATGCCAATGTCTTCCAGAGTTTTACCAATTTTATCTTGCAGCAGATTTAGGATTTCTGTTTTAATACCTAGGTCTTTGTTTCACCTCTGTATGACTATAGTACAGGGCAAGAGATAGGGGTCTAGAGTCTCTCTTCTGCACATGGGTAATCAGTTTTCTCAGCACCGTTTGTTCAAAGAGGCTGTCTTTTCTCCAGTGTATACTTTTGGCTCCTTTGTCAAAAAATCAAATGACTGAAGACACCTGGGATTGCTTTTTCATTTTCAATGTTAATGTATTGGTTAATGTATCTATCTTTGTGCCAGTATCATGTTGCTTTTTTTTTTTTAATCACTGTGGCTTTGTAATATAAATTGAAATCTGGGGCTCTGATGACACATGCTTTGCTCAGGATTGCTTTGGCTATTCTGGGTCTCCTCTGATTCCATATGAATTTTAGGAGGTTTTTATTTTTCCTAGTGCTCTGAAGAATAGTGCCAGGTTTTATTATGTAGTTACAATAAATTTAAATTTGCTTCTCCATGTTATGGTCATGAGAGCACCTTATCTCTAGAACCTGCTAACAGTGGGGGGTAAGTTCCATAAACTTTGTATAATTTGCAGGTTTAAAAAAATCTCATTTTTATGGTTATTTCACTATTTATTTTAAAAATATGTGCATAATGAGCATTTGTTTTTATTTTTAGTGTCTTTTGGCATATGAAGTATTTCTTCATATTATTATCCATATTTCTATTGGTGATATTTATTTATCTTCTACTGAGTTGTAGTAGCTCCTTGTAGGTTTTTTTAATGCTTATTTATCTTTCTTTTTTTATTTTAAAGACAAAAGAATGGACACATAACACAAAAACAATACAGGAAATACAAAATTATAGAAAAGATAGTAGGGAATTAGCACTGGATGCTGTATTACATAATGTTATCTTCGCATTTGTTACTCAGTTATACAAATGATGGCTCGTTTGATTGATCAATTTTTCCACCCTCATCTCCATTGTTCTACCACCCAATCAGTCGTCTTCCCTCTGATTATGACTGTACTTTTTGGTTTATTTACTCCCTCAGGCTCTCACATTGGGAAGAGACATGGCTGCTTCAAATTATGCTGTAACAAACATGGGTGTCCACAGATTACTATGGCAGGAGGTGGAAAAGCACCCATCCTCAAAGACAGTAGATAGGCCGGGAACCAGGTTTACAGCCCCCACTGACAAGTCCTGAAGGCCATCAGGGTCTGGTCCAGTAGGTGGTGTTACCCAGTGAACCACCAGGCTCTGCCTCAATACAGCACCGGTCGAGTCGTCAGGGTCGCCCCTCCCCCACCGCTGGTCTCCACCCCTCAAGGCGCTCCCAGGTGCCCGGTCAAGTCCACGGAGTCGCTCCTGCAGACCACCAGGCTCAGCCCTGTTACCACGCTGCCAGGGGCCCAGTCCAGGTCTTCAGGGTTCTCATGTAGCCTGGAGGGAGCCCCCTGGCCCCTCAGGCTGTTGCCATCAAGGTCCCCAAGGGCCCCCTTGTAGGCCACTAGTGTCTCCCTGCAAGCTGCCTATGACTCTTTGGAGGCTATCCCCACCCAGCTAGAGAACCGGGTCTGCCCCCTAGTTCCAAGTCTTTGCTTCCTCCCACCTCTCAATCTCCAGTGTTACCGCTCTCTGCCCCTTGCAGCTGGGCATTGGGCACACTTATGATGCTGGGCATGAGGTTTCCCCCACCTGTGCTCACTGTGGTAGTCCAGGGTGTGTAGTAAGTTTAGTTATTAGTTCTAAGAGAAAATTAGAGGATTTTCTCGGGTCTGCTGTGTAGAGTATGTTGTTGTTTCTTGGACTCCAGGACTGCTGCTTTTCATGTAATTTGTCACTATGCGTTCATACAAGATTCATATGTGCAAGCAGTATGAAGTCCCTCTTGGTACTCATATTAGTAGTTTAGGGTGAGTCCTAAAGCCTGTGGACCTGTCCCATTGCTGTCAGGGACACGTGTTGAGTGCTCAGGTCACCAAGACTCAAGGTGCTCAGAGAGGGAGTTCAGGGTGGGAGCTGATGCCCGGTAACTCAGTCCGTGCTTCCTGCTTGGTGTTGGAGAGAGAAGGGCGTGGGGCCATGTGGTCCACCTCCATCTGCAGCTCTCTCTTACTGTTGTGCTCCAGTTCCTGTCTGTTCTTTGGCTGGACTCCTAGGAATTGCTGTGGCTCTGGGGTTGCTGCTGATGCTCTCTGCTGCTCTCTGCTGATAGCTACTCACACAGTGGAGAGGCAGGAGGCAGGAGGCCACAGCCTGGGAGCAGCAGGCATAGAGCTGGGTGTGGTGGGCTGTGTACTGGTTGCTTTGACTCTGCCTTGCCTCTGGGCGCTGATTAGAAAGGTTGCTGCAGAGTGGGGATTCTGTTCTAGTGGCTGTTGTAACTTCTCATCCTCATACTGGGTTTGACAACACCTCCTGACTGCCACTGCCTCTTTTCCAGGCTGTGCTTTCTCTGCTCTGGTCCTGGACCAGCTCTCAGAACTCCACTCTGCCCTGGCCGAGTCGGGAGGCTCCCGCAAGCACGAGCCTCCAAAGTTGAAGCTGCGAGCGCCAGAATGAGGGAGCAGGCCAAGGGTGTGTTTGAAGCAGTGATTCCCTCCTTCTCTGCCTCCTCTTCCTCCAATTGCGCCATGGCGCCCCTCCGAGCCTTTCCTCCAGGAAAAGTCTTGTTTGCTCTTTCAGAGGGCTTCAGTTCTCACTTAAGATCCTTCCTGGATCCAGGGGACCCATTTCTCTCCTTCCTGTCTTTCTCATGTTGCTATATTCCAGTGTCTGGGTGGGGATCCTCTGGGAGGATCTTTCTCTGCTGCTTACCCGGTCACCATCTTTCCGGAAGAAGCTTCTCCATGTAGGTTTTCAAATGGCACTCTGTGATTTTAAGATTTCATTCTATCTTCAAGTATTTTGGCCGATATTTTGTTTTTAACTTTCCTAGGGAGTTCTCATGGAAGTGTTTCTTATTTTACAGTTAAATTTATCCTCTTTCTCTTTATAGAATCCTGGTTTTGTATCACCCTAAGAATGACCAACCCTGCTCCAAAATGATATGTAATAATCTGTTTTCTTCTACTAGCCATGGAACCACATTTATTATCATGGATATTTTATTTCATATAGAATTTATTTTGGTATAAATTGTCTGAATATGGCTTGCTGGAGAACCTTTTATCCACTCACTCTGCATTTGTCATGTACTATATCCCCATATTTACTGGCTTTGTTTATGGATTGCATCCTGTTCCCTTAATCTTTCTGTTTGTGTGTGGTATTATGTGGACAACATTCACAATCTTGTCCTGAGAAGGAGGGTGTACCTACTTATCTTCTATTCGCATCTTATTATGACAAAAAAATAATTTCATAGATTAGTATTTTAATAAACTCAAAACAAAACATCAGCTTTTCAAATCCATGATTCTTACTATTGAGTGTTATATTTATATTAAATCAAAGTAATAAAAATTCCCACAGCAAGAAAATGTAAAAACATAAGATACTAGAAATGTTTGTTACTCTATTTAAAATCTTTAATATGACAAAATCTTTTTTTAGCTTTATGGTTTCTTCCAAGAAATTATTATTATGTTTAATGCAGCAAACAGTGAATTTCTGCTTGCACAGCCATTCTGCTTCATCAGCACTGGCTAGAATGAGTGTACATGTTTTGGATTAGACTGCAGAAGGATGCACATAAAGAACTGTATTGGAACTGTTTTCAGACTGGCACGTGATCCCAATTGTGCACCCATTGTACAGAGTAATTTTTCAAATATCAAAGAATTATTAATGCTTCTGTGGTGCTGCATGCCTGTAATCCCAGCCATCAGGAGGCTGAGGCAGAAGGATAGCTGTGAATTTGAGGCCAGCCTGGGCTACAAAGTGAGTTCTAGGCCAGCCTGAACTGCATAGTGAAACCTTGCCTCAAAAAGACAAAATAAATAAACAATGCTTCTGTTATTTAGACAATAATGCTTCTGCTATTTAGAAAATAAGTATATTAAAATTAAAACAATAGAGAATAGTTTTTCTTTTTTAATAACAGAGTTAGTAAATTTGAATTATCATTTTTCAAGAGGCCTACCTGTTTGTAAAAACAGACTGTTTTCCATGACTTCCCCAACATGAGTACAAATGGAACTAGATACAGTTTCAACCTGAAACCCTTAGTGAAGTTTGTGTCAGTATTTCAGATAAGTTATTTCTATAAAACATATAGCTCGATTACATTTTGAAATCCAGTTTGGCAATCTTTGAATTTCAAAAATATCAGTTTAGTGAATTTTCATTTATCATGATCATTTGTATATTTGGACTCATTCCTACCATACAAGGTTTTCTATTTTCTGAGCTTTTGATTTCTTTTTCTTCCTACATTTCTCTATAGCATGGGTTTTCTTTATCCATGTTTTCCTCCTTTATTGATTTGGAAGTTACAGGTCTAATTGGCTGAAATACTAAAAGTAGTTACTATCTATTCCTTCTTACTGATGCAAGAATTCGATTACAAGCCCTGGCCACCTACCCATTCCATGTTATTTTGTTCGTTTCTTAGCTTCACCTTGTTTTTCATCAGTTCCACAATAGTGACTCCTTGTTTTCTTTCTAAATTTATGGTAGTATAGATTTATAGGCTGAGAATTGTTTTTCTTCAGCATTCAAAAATTATTTTATCATCTAAAACTGTCAGTATAACAAGTCTACAGTCAGTCAGTTGAATTTTTTTCTCATTATAAACACAGTCTCTTTTATCCGATGTCTTCTAAAATTTTCACGTTGGCTGGTGTTCTGTACTTTGATGACAATGTATCCACCTCCGCATTTTATTTGACCTACCCAGCAAGTGACTTGGTATTTCCTCAGTGTGCAGATTCAGCTCTTTTCTTCAATTCCAAAAATTTGCAGTTACATATTCCTCAAATATTGCAACTTTTTTGTTTTTTCTTTCTAGAACTCTTTGGTCATGTACATTTCACTGCTCATAATAGCCTCCATAATCCTAGAGTCTCTCTTTTGTGTTTTCTGATGCTGTTATGGTTTAGCTCTAAAATGTCTCCCAAAAGCCTCATGTGTTAAAAATTGGATCATGGTGCTGTACTCATCTGTGAATTAATTCAGTGATGAGTTGATAGCTCAATGAGTTGTTAGATAAGGCCTGGTGGAAAGAGGTGGGTCACTGTGGGCATTGCCTGCAAAGGTATATTCTTTTTTTTTTTTTTTTTACTTTTCTCTCTTTTTTTTTTTTAATAAAAGTACAAAAACATATTGACAAACAGACACCAATTAGCATAAAAAATAGTACAATCCCAACTATTCTATAGACAAGGTGATATGGTCTCAACAGTGGTTATTGCTTTATCCATTGATATCTTCAAAGTGTAAATATATAAACCCATATACAGACATGCAAATTTAGTCAGACAATTAATCCTCTCAACAACAGAAAAAACAAAAAAACCAAAAATCCAAAGACAAAAAACAAGGGCTGGGGATATAGCTCAGTGGAATAAGTGCTTGCCTGGCAAGCACAAGGTCCTGAGTTCAATCCCCAGTACCGCAAAAAAAAAAAAAAAAAAAAAAAAAAATAAATAAATAAATAAAATAAAAGGTTTAAAAAAAAAGACAATAAACAAAACAGGCAAACATTAACAACAGCAACAACAACAACAAAAAAAAACACCAATAGTTGCTGCTTTACA
>PVLD010013079.1:0-57477 GCA_004027595.1 Dinomys branickii | reverse complement strand
AGAAGACTTTAAAAGCAGTAATTAATGATCATACGAACACAAATAGCAAAATCTTCACTCCAAAAAAAAAAAATCCAATGAAACAATCATGAAAATGGACAGTACTGGGGGCTGGGGATATAGCTTAGTGGAATAAGCGCCTGCCTAGCAAGCGCAGGGTCCTGAGTTCAATCCCCAGTACCGCAAAAAAAAAAAAAAAAAAAAGGAAAATGGACAGTACTAAGTTATTAGGAAATTTCAAGTTACCCATAAAGTAGAAAAAAATTGTTTTTGAGAAACATGAAATTAAATTAATTCCTCTTTTAACAAAGTCAGAATACTTAATTTTGAAGAAATCTTCCCACAGGAAAAACAGAAAACATCATTTTAGGTAACTTTTTAACACAGATATCAGCTCAATATCCACATGGAGGTATGTCTATGTATGTATATACACAGACCCATAAAGAACTTATTTTTAATTGCGTCATAAAAAATAATTGATGGGTGAAGAGCCAAACACAGGATAAAGTAAATACTACAGCAATATATTAATCACAGAATCTATGTGATAGGTATGTGAGTCTTCACTGTACAATTCTTTTTGTATGCTGGAAAATTCTCATAATTCCTGTGTGTTGGGAAAAAACTGCAAAGAAATCTTGAATTTGCCTAGGTAGGCTTAGTTCTATAAAGTGAAACTATTTTTACATAATCACTTCATATAAAAATAAGGAAATATATTTGTCTCACCATAAGAGATAGAAATATAAAACAAAATAATTCATGCAAATAAAAGGCCAGGGATATCAATATAAACTCAAGATTGAATTAGCATAGCTATGCCCACTGAAAAGGCCAGCAATCAATGATCTCCAATAATAATGAGCTCACTAAAAACCCAGGCTTTGTTTTTAAAATAGACTCACCATTAAAGGGAACCAGGACTCTTAAGAAATGACGTACTCAAGGGACAGACAGAGGAAACACGCGTTAAGCCAATCCCGGGTCTTCCTTTATGTCAGAAAGCAAGGAAGTTCTAAAGACTAACAGAGGCTGTGAAAGAAACAAACAGGCCACCTCCAAGCAACTCCTACAGACACATCTGGGACAAGTTTACTATCAAAAATAGTAATGACAATAATACATTGAACAAGTAAAAATCCACAAATACAATGTGTAGAAAAACTGAAATTCTCTCCTTTACAGATGATATCAGCCAATAAATGTTGAAAAATAATATAATTAAATGATCACCATTTTGCAAATGTTATTATAACTGACTTAGGCAAAAATCACAAATGGGATAAAGGCATTAAGTTAAAGCTTATTGGATAACAGAATATTCAGCCAGCCCTCATACCCCAAGATTACTTACAAAATGAGGAGGAAACCAGTATGCCACAAAAGAGAAAGCTAAGCTGGCAACTGCCATCTAAAACAAAGGATCCAACTCAGCATCACTCAGGGTGGATATACTATATCAACTGAAATATACAGTAACCACGCTTACCTAGAAAAATTCTTGCAAATATTTAACCTGAATCTGATCAAACCTTTAGATGCAACTGGAAGTTGCATCTCCCAGTTACAGCAAAAACAGAATATAAGAAAAGTTTCAATGATAACATTCAGAAACAATGAGACAAATGTAGGATATAAAAATTTTTATGTTTTTAAAAGATCAAAACAAAAAGCCTGGACTTCTTAAAATTAATGAGAAGGGGTTTTTAGAAAAAGAATAAGTAAAAGAAACCAGAGAGATAACAAAATGTATTACAAGAATTTTGATTGAGTTCTGGTTTGACAGGGGAAAAAAGTAGATTTTAACAACTGGATAAAGTTGAATATAAACTGAATAGATTATTATGGAATACTAATATTTGCCTATAATCATTTTGATTATGTAGAAGAATGTTCTTGCTTATAAAAGACATATATCAAACTGTTAAGGCCTACATGCCATGTTGTTTACAACTTATTTTCTTACAGTTCAACAGTAAAAAATTGTAGGTGTGTGTGTGTGTGTGTGTGTGTGTGTGTGTGTGTGTGTGTGTGTGCATGTGCGTACAGAAATAAAGAGAAAGGTTAGGGCAGAGGGACATATAGCAAACTGGCCAATCTGGTGGATAACGCACATGATGTTCATTGGAGTGTTGCTTTTTTTTGTATGGAAAGAAGTTCATATTAAAAATGTGGCTTAAAAAGTGAACAAAGTAGAGAACACATGATAACCTAGAACATGACCACCAGAGAGGCTTGGGACAACAGAACAGTAATAACCTTAAGAACATGAAAAAAAGTGACAAAAAAGTGAGTAACAGTAAATTATAATGAGTGATGCACAGTTCAGATGATACCAGAACTAGGAGGCAAATTATCATTTTTTGAGTCCTTACTATGAGCATAAAGAAAAAAAAAAGTCACTTTCCAAATAGAATTAAAGGAAATTTTGATGTAGCAGTTAGTGACTCAAAACACATGGAATTCTGCTAAGAAGGAATGGAAGACAGGGCACTTTAGTGTATAAGCAGACTCCTGGGACAAGAAGTTTAAGAACTATTTTAGGAATACAGATCAAGTATTTTCCGCAGCAAATATGTACAGTCATCCCTCGCTATATCACAGCTCACTAAATGCAGCTTCACTGCATCACGGGTTCTTTAAAAAATATATATCTAATTCTGTATCACGATGTTTTCACTGTATTGTGGCATCTTGCAGTATATAGGTAGTTATATAATATTTATGATTTTAATGATTTTTCCTAAAATTTTAAAAGAATATACAAATATAAAAAATGTTAATTCAAACATATTAAAAGAATATTAAATCAAGATAAATACAGTATGTACTTCATCAGTGGATGAATACTGTACTGTAGACGATGGAAATGCAATGCGCCACTGCCACTTGCACAAGTTTGTCAAGGTGAGACTGTACATAGCACACTATTGGCTGACAGAATGGAAGGCGACCAACCACAGCACTGTGTTCTGTAGCAACAGACTGTTTCCTCTCCCATATTGTGCCCATACATTCGGCATCTCTCCTTGTCCATTTCACATCGCCATCAGTACTGCACAGCTACATAATTCATGATCTTCATCATTTAAGTTGTAGTATACTTCACTGGTGAGTACCCATATAGAATCCTTCATGTTAAAATTACATAGGTTTAAGAATGCAGAAAGTGTTTAAGAGCATATGAAGTGTTTATAAGAGTGTGGGATGGGTTAGTAAGAGAGTGGGCAGGGTTTATAGGAGTGTGGGAAGGGTTTATAAAGCCTTACTATATATATAAATAATAAATATAATGTCCCTACTTTGCTGATTTTCACCTGTCACAGGGGTCTCTAGAACCTAACTCCCATGATAGGTGAGGCATCACTAAAAGCAGAAATTGAGGTAGGCATGGTAGCTGTAATCTCAGGACTGGAGAGGCTGTGGTTGGAGGACTGCTGTGAGTTCGATGCCAGCCTGGCCTACAAAGTGAGTTCAAGGCCAGCCTGCATTTCATAGTGAGACCTTGTCTCAAAAAGGGGGGGGGGGGGGGGAGGAAAGAAAGGGAGGAAGGAGGGAGGGAGGGAATTGAGTGATCAATTGAACATAGTACTACATGCCTGTAATCCCAGGTATTTAGGAGGCTGAAGCAAGAGGGCGGCAAATTCAAAGCCAGCCTGGGCAGCTTAGTAAGACTATCTCATAAAAGGCTAGGGATACTGTATGGTGGTAAAGTGCTTGTCTAGCATGCACAAGGCCCTGGGTGTGATCCCTAGTAGAGGGAGAGAGGAGTGGAGAACTATGAAAGAAGTTTGGAAACGGATCTAACCAAATTTGGTAAGAGGCAAGCATTAGCTGTTTTTTGAGATGTGGTTTGATGGAAGTAGTCTTTTAAGTAGAGATATTCTACCTATTAGCAGTAGGAAAAAGGTAGAAGATAGTCTAGTTGACCAGTTAAAAGACAAGCAATTAACAGTTTGCTGTAAACAAGTCATTTTACTCTCTAAATTGAGGAAGGACTGTCTCTTACCTTGTACCCAAGCTAGAAAAATCCCTACATCTACTTTTTCAGATCAATTGGAGTCCAGTTGGAATCGTAGATAAATCTGAGTACTTTTTTATTTTTCAGGCACAAAAAGCAGGCAGTGTAATCCTTATATACAATTTAGGGTAACATATACTTATATACAATTTAGGGTAACATTTTAGTTAAGACACTATTACTGGAATACTATGGTAATGAAACATTTAGCTAGTTATGAGTATTCTCAAAGCACATGTGGTTTAAAAAAAATCACTGATTTCCTAACTGGAGTGTCTCATCTAAACCACAGAGTGAATATTTTCAATTCTCCCAAAGTTGATACAAAAGTAGCACTATTTTAGTACACAAAAACTAAGTGAATGTATAAAGTAGAATGTCTTGGGGCATTAGGGCTTAATTCTTTCCCGGAACTCCAGGAAACTAATCTTATGAACTAATCTTTAAAAAGGCTATAAAATGAAGTAAGATTAGTTGATGGTTTTAATAAACTCAGATTGAGAAATAGCTGAAAACTCTTAGCAGAATAGTTGTCTGGATAGAGAACACTCTGAGGGAAGATCTATTAGTTGGCCCTCAGGAAATTCATGTGCTACTTGTGATTTCCTCATTTCCCTAACCAAGTTATTTCGTTATTAGATCCATCTATCTGTTCTTAAATATTTGCCCTAAAAATTGATCATTTCAGTGATGTTGTCTCACCACCCTTTGAATACTCTGATAAACCCCAGACACCCATTTTATCATGCCTCTTCCCTAGGTAAAATAAAATGATAAAGGATAAGTCATAAACAGATAAACGTTAAGCCCTGTAACAGCTCACCAAGGCAGCCAGAACAGGGGAAAGGCCATGGACTTTTATTCTGAAGGAAGGAACACACAGTTTCAGTTATCGGGGTTCAGGTCTTAGCCCCACAGGCACTGTGTCCCCTTGAAACCATTATCTACTGGTTCTAAATCCTAGTTCCCAATTCTTTCATAAAGATGTTCGTTTATACTTTTATCAGCTTTTAGTATATCTGTGAAAACTGTAGCACAATTTCTGACACCTAGAAATGCTGTCAATCAAAACCCACAAACTTCCTGGCATTCTGAGCTTTCTCAAATTCTGCCCCTCCTTCCTTTTCAGGTTTTGCTCAATCTTCAGCCTCAAACACATTTCTCTACTGCACTCCTGTATAACCCATTCATCTTCCATCTAAACTTGCACGTTGTTATTTCTTTTTCTTGTAATGCTGTCTTGCTCTTACTCACTAAACTGAACTCTCAACTCTTCACGAGCTACAAGATCCAGACCCACCTCCTTCACTGGACACTCCTCTGTTCCACCACTCCATACTGACTTCACTCTTCTTTGAAAGAGTCCAGGCTTACTGTCTACATTTTCATCATTTTATTATAAAATTTAAAAGACAGACTAGTGTTGTCCTCATTAATATTATTTATTTTACAAATGTAATAGAAAATGGAGCATTTCTGTCTCAAAGACTAAATAAACATGAAACATCTTGAGTTTCTAAAACCAACATATTTGCTGCACATGCATATATTGTACTTTACTGACAAACTGTGCTTTTTGTGGATGGACATCTTAGC
The DNA here is from genome assembly GCA_004027595.1 of Dinomys branickii. Classification (NCBI taxonomy): domain Eukaryota; kingdom Metazoa; phylum Chordata; class Mammalia; order Rodentia; family Dinomyidae; genus Dinomys; species Dinomys branickii. Next base: position 51,857 of record PVLD010013079.1, on the reverse strand, counting down.
ACACTGCTTACTAAGTGGTCTTCACTTAACAGATACTTGGTGAACATATGGCTAACTAATCAAGTGGCAAAATGTACATGACTTTCTTCAAGGAACTAAACTATCGTAAGCTCATTAATCTTTACATCATTTTTATGTAATAAGAAAGCAAGTATTGTAATTTGCAGTTGTATTTGATCAGTGGCCTTAGGTTTTATCTGCACCTATAAAATGAAGTTGTAAACAAAAGAATCCATACAAAATACTTGATTTTTTTAAAATTCTAGAACTAATTTCAATAATATGGACAGCAACATTTTCAAGAGTGATGAATATAAATATGTGTACAGAAACAAAGATATGTTCATCTGCAAAAGATAATCGCAAAAAAGAAATTAAAATACACATTTTTAGTTAATACAAGATTCCAACTCCCACTCATCTTTGCTATATAAATATAATAGGGATTAGGCTTAATATTTTTTATACATCAGCAACATCAGAAAAGTTATACTAAGAAAATGGACAATTCAAAATTCATAATAAATAAAGAGCATTCAATAAGGAGGTAGATATGCACCCCAGCATATTCCAAATACTGTGAGAAAAGATATAACTGATTACTTAGTTCTACACTTCCTTAAATCAGAACTTCTTAAAATTTTCCTCTGAAATCATCCTGACCTTGAATACCATAGAATACCATAATAAAAGCTGAAAACATAACCTAAAACCGTATCAAATTTTAAATTCTCATATTTCGTCTAAAAATTTCATCCTCCAAGATGTACCATATTTATTTCTAAGGCTTTGCATATCTCCTGACATATCACCATATACTCTCAGTGACATGTGACTCACTTTGAGACACAATAACTAAAACCAATGTATGCGTATCAAAAAGTATCTTCCTAGTTTATGATATAGGAGCAATTTCACTAATATTGCCTAGAGCACGTAACAGAAATATTTGACATTTGTTGAGTACTAAGGTATACAAAAGGAATTACATGAGAACTGTGTATATATAGATATGTGTGTATAGGTACATACACATGCAAAATCTCAATTTTCAAAATGTAATATTACCATGTCTACAATAATGAAGGAATTGAAACACAAAGAGATTAAAATAGCTATTCTATTGCAATATAATTAATGAGTATGGCTGCATTATACCCGTCTTTATTACATCTTGACTTCATTAATGTATTTTATTTTTTACAGATGTCTTCTCTGACCTATTGTTACTTACTTTTCAAGAATTTAATGAAAGCATATTGTGACCAGCTCGACAACCACTAAGGTCTACAAAAACTTCTCACTTGTGCCAGAGCTATAAGCCTAATCAACTGCTGTAAGACAATTTATACCAGCCACTAAATTGGGGCCACTCTCAGGTCTAAGTAAGACTTAGCATTGTAAACAGAATAGGGTATAATTTCATACACATAACATAGATCTAATCCAGAAAGATACCATGGAGTAACATAAAGAACATGGAACAGGAGTTACTTAGAAAATCTTAGAACTATTATTAGCTTCTGCCACTCACTAGATACAGGTCCTTAAGTAAATTATTTGCCTATCTTGAACTTACATTCACCATATGAAAGGATGTGCTAGTAGATTTTTAGAGTTTTTTCCATTCATAAGGTTTTATATCTTTTAAAATTTGCTACCCACTCATTTTAATTTAACATCTTATTACTTAGAATATCTCTAAGCAATTAAGTTTTTTTCTCTACGTTTCCATGTACTTAACTACCAGGCTTGGTCAGCTCTCTTTAAAATATTCCCTTGGTCCCTGCTTCTTAACCATTTCATTTTATAGTACTTTACTGAGCACAACAAAGTTGGCCCACAAAAGTTGCTGCTTTATAGTAAGTTTACTCAACTCTATTGTCAAAATGTTTATGATGTCAGTTGCTACTTCAGTGTATTTGTTTTTACAAAGGTTTGGTGACTGGATATTTGTATAAGTACATATACTGAGGTACATTAAAAGTCATAGATAAATTCTACTACTAACCATTGTCCACTTTGATTTGCAGTCTGCTCTTCTAATTTCCGTAGCTCAGATGTATAAGCCATTATTCGAGCATTGCACACCATGAGATTCTTAACTGCATGTAAAACCTGGTCTTTCTGAGTGCTCAGGGAAAGGAGTTTCCATATTCCTTCTCGAATTCGAATTTCTAAGTCTATTTTCTCTTGAATGCTGCAGTGCTAAAATAAAGAGAAAAGTATTTTTTAAACGTAGCACAAATCCCAATTACATTTTTTACTTTAATAGATGAAAAATGTGTGGCTATCATTCATTTTACACCATATTAACAAAAAAATTGTAATATGTAATATATTAAAATAGAGCTATTTTTAAAAGCTCTTTGCAGCTGGGCGTGGTAGTATATGCCTATAATTGCAGCACTCAGGAGGCTGATGCAGAAGGAATGCTGTGAGTTCTAGCAGGGAACTTGAAGCTGGATGGGTAGCTTCATGTCCGAGCTCCACGGTGTAAGACCAGCCTGAACGACAAAGCAAGGCCATGTTTTAGTCAATCAATCAAGCAATCAAAGCTCTTTACAAAAGTTTATTTTCTGCTATTATCTACTAGATAAACAGAACAGAAACAAAGATGAGAAACATTATATGTTTTTACTTTAACTATACAAGGTTAAAAGTGTCCCCCCAAATTGTCTATCCATAACCTCAGAATATAACCTTTACTGATTATAGAGCTTTGAGATGATATTAAGATGAAGACATACTGGGCTATGGTGGGCCCCAAATTCAATAACTAGCATCCTTAGAAAAAAAATTTCATTTTCTAAGCCATACAATGTTGGTCATTTGCTATGACAGCCTTAGGAAACATACAATATAACTAACAAGGGCTGGGGATATAGCTCAGTGGAATAAGCGCCTGCCTAGCAAGCGCAGGGTCCTGAGTTCAATCCCCAGTACCGCCAAAAAAAAAAAAAAAACTAATGTGAGCAATATACTACACAAAGATAACATAAACTGTATTGTGGGATTGTAAGATACAGACGAAGATGCTGAATTAACCAAGGACAAACTTTCTGAAAGCAGATGCTGAAAGAAGGAACCAACACTTAGCTGCAAGGAGATAATAGTGTAAATAAAACCTCACAAACAACAGAGTGAAACCACTGTGCTTAGAAAATGTCAGCAGCCTTAGCTATCTGGAACACAGACTTAGAAAACAGTTCTGGACATATTTATTCTAGTTTTAAGAGTTACCAGTAAATTAACAAGTGTTCTAATTCTGAAAGTCCTTTAAGTTCTATTTAATGATCTTGCAATGGCCTGATTCTGTTTCATTTTTAGCATTAAAATTCTACAAACTGAATGTATAGTTCTGATTTCATTCAGTCACTTTGCAAAAATTATAAATCATACAGAGTCCCATTTTAGGACAAATAGATCATTGTCTATTTCTAGGCAGGTACTGTGCCACTGAGCTATATCCCAGCCCTATTCTCTATTTCTAAACATTAAGTGACCACCTTGGATTCTGTAATTAAAAAAAAAAATGAAGATACTTCTGATGTATCAAAATATAAACTGCAAAAAGTGAAGGAAATCTAATAAAAGTTTCAGATATTAAAGCCAATTTAAAAAAACACGATACAGGTTGAGAGCTAATAGTCTAAGAAAAGCAGACAACAGTAAATGATTTAACTTAGCTGTCCAATCAACTATACTATTCATACGCAGAAACCAGATCTGTTTAATTGCCTTCTCTAATTACATCACTTAATCACCACATAAAAACCTTCTCCTGTAGTAATGCAGCTCAAAGCTTGTGTATGTACTATATAAACTACATAAATATATTTATTTGCTGGTTTCCTCCTTTACACATGACTGAATTTCAACAACTCCATTTTCTTTTTATAACTTGTCAGCACCAAAGTAAATTCTTCTTTAATATAATTAGCAATTAATTATAAGAATTATCTATGTGACCCATATATCTGAAGAAATAAATTCTGGCAGGCTGATCAGCGTTGGAGAACACTAGCGGGGAACAACTTGAAGCTGGATGGGTAGCTTCATGCCAGAACTCAAATATAAATCAATACCATCTAGTGCCACTAAGTTCAACTGAAGCAACAAGCTGAAGTAGTAGTACAGTACAGAGCTTCTCAAGGCAGGTTCCCCTGTAAAAACACATGAGGCAGACAGGAAGGGTCTTGTGAAAGTATCTAAATCTGTTAGCCCACTAATAAGCATCTCTGAAGGTGGGACAGGAGCTTTCTGCTTTTTTTTTTTTGGTCTTTCTTTCTTTGTTTTTCAATTTCTTTAGTGATTCAGTGTCTAGGATAAAGAACCACTGTTAGACTACTGGAAATTCTACAGCCATTCTTCAAAGTTGCAACAACCTTAAAGAACCAGCAGGTGGCTGCAGCCACATTAAGGAATCAGTCTGGGTTTAGGCTTTGCGCCCAGTGAATGAAGATTCTCTTCTCCCCCTAACTTGTCAAAGACTATAAAATCACAGAGGTTGGGGAAATAGTGCAAAAACAATATAATGTCAGAGTTTTCAAAATATTTGTATGAAAATGAAGTTAACATTCATTTAGGAAATGAGATAGCAGACATTACTATCAGAATTTTACCCTTCAGAGCAGGTATTAGCAAACTATAGCCTGACTGCACCTATTTTTTTATAAAGTTGTACTAGAGCATAACCACACCCACTCATACTGTCTCACTACTTTCAGGCTACAATGGCAGAGAATTTCAAGAGAAACAGCAGCACAAGAAAAGCTAAAAATATCTACTTTCTGGCCCTCTACCATACCAATTAACACATGTAGTGAACTATAAACCCTACCTTCCTTGCTGAGGCAGATCTCAGAGTAGTGAGTTAAGTGGATCTGAGAAGGAAGATAGAAGCAGGATAAACTGGCAAGTGTAAGGATGGCTTTTTAATGCAGTTGAGAGTTAATAATAATTTAACAGGCTCTTTTTTGCTTGATTTTTTTTATTTTAAAGAGAAAAAAATAATACAGAATTTCAAGATGATAGGAAATTAACAATTATATTGCATACTGTTATCTTCAGAGTAGCTGCTCAGATTACCAGACACTGGCATGCAAAATTGATCAAATAATATGTGCACTGTTCCTTTCAATAAACTAATAGAAATTAGTGGTATAATTAGCTTAGCTATCTTGTGTGTGTGTGTGTGTGTGTATGTGTCACACACACACATTTTCCCACCCTTCTTTTCTCTCTTCCCCCATCCGTGACCTCTGGACAAGCACTACTAACTAGCTCTACCAAAGAAAGTGTTGATGGAGCCAAGCCAAAGGACTTGTCTTTTAGACAATAAGGACAGTAAGTGCTGCTTGGGAGGAACTGAAGTCTAGTGCCAGCCCCAAAGAGAAGAATAATTATGTAAGAGAGACGCACTCTGAGCACTTAATAGTGATATCTACTGATTACAAAAATGGAAGAATATTACCTGGCAGAGGAGATACTGTGACCTCAGAAATGGAAGAACAAGGAGCTAAAATCACCTCTTTCTGCCTCAGCTGCAAGAAAATGCCCAAGTAGAGGCAGCTGATTAGGACCAATGACAAAACCATGTTTCCCTGAGCAGACAATGGAACAAAGAAATCCTCTTCTATTTCTGGTTCAATTTTTCTGAATAAAGCCTTGCTTATAGTCAAGTGAAACAGAACCCTGTGTCACTATTCTGATCCTGTAAATACAAAGTCAAGCTGACAAAAATAAATGGGTAAGACAAGTCCTAAGAATGAAGTAGGAGGAGACCCTAAAATTTAAAAACATAAGCTGGGTGTGGTGGCACATGCCAGTAATCCCAGCCTTTTGGGAGGCTAAGCAGGAGGGCTGCCAGAGTTCCAGGCAGGCGATAGTGAGATCAAGGCCTTAACCAGAGAGAGAGACCCTGTCTCAAAAACAAACACAATTAAAAACGTAGGGCTGGGCAGCAGAACAATTGGCCTGCCATGCTCAAGGTCCTGGGTTTGATCCCAGCATCACAAACAAACAAACAACAAATCTACATATGCAAAAAAAAAAGAGTCAGAAACATTGTACAAAAGAAATGTAAACAAGGGCTGCTGGTAAGATAAGAAACTACCCAGAAGTACCAGAAGTAATCCTGATAGAACTTATTCACTAAGGAATGTAGTTAAGACATGTTAGTTAAGACACCGAGGTGAAGGTGAGAGGAAAAAACTTGCAGAAGATATAGACAATATAACTCAGTTTTCTAAAAGAAACTATATATTTTAAGAATGGATTAAGTGTAGTAAAAGCCTGGAATCAATCCTGGCCATCCTCAGCAACAGAAATGGAGAGAGAATTCTTATGCTCATTTTTCTGTACACATGTATTTTTCTGCAATGAGGTATTGAATCTCAAATTTTATTTTATTGTTTTTTCAAGAGCTTAAATATTTGAAGTTCTCAAATTCCAGTAACTTTCTGGGATAGGCATTATAGCCATTCCACAACTGTGGAAATTAAACTTAGAAAATGCAGGTAACATTCAAAACTGCACAATAAGCAAAGTTGGATTTGACTTTAATCTGATTCCAAAATCAGCTTTCTTTGCTGTGAGGAGTAAGAGATAGCATCAAGGTTTGAGCAGAAGGGTTTGGTGTTAATCACCTCAAAAGCTCTGGTCTCCTAAGATAAGATCTGTCTTACCCTGTTTCATTCATATAAAAAAAAAAAATCAGTGTTAAATACAACATTGTCTTACTCCATATTGTTAGGTTAAAATCTATTACTATTTCGTTATTTTTCTCAGAGATTCACACAAGCACCTTTCTCTTACTTTGTTTTTATAAAGATGAGAAATAGCTAAGCACAGTACTTTCCCACGTACATACAACACAGCTTTTATGTACTATTTAATATTTAAATGTTTTCATTCCATGCAGCTAACCCTCTTTCATAACCTTATCCTCTCAATTTTCTCTCCCCTCTATTCCTAAATATTACTGCAGCACAGTTAATAAACCAGCTCTATGAGATATGCAACAATCTCCAGAGATTGCCAATCTACAACAAATCGAGACCATTTAACAGAACAATCAAAACAGCCAAAGTACAAAACAAGCAGTATTCTGCATCAAAATCTTTGAAACTTTTGAAAACACTTTCATAAGACAGCACAAATTACTACTAAAGGTACTGGATTTCAGAGTCCAGGCTTCTAAGCAAAAGCATTAGGTTTCAGCCTATGAAACTGTAAATATTCTACCAATTCTGGTGGTTAACTGGTAATTTCGTATGGCTTAAACTACTGCACTGTAGGTAAGAGACGGTGGACATTAAAGTGGAAGTCTAGATCCAGCTAAAAGATGATTTAAAATCCTACATTTATGATTAAGGGTGGGAAGTATAATACAACATTCTAATTACAGATGTTGCCAAGAAATAATGCCAGTCTCTGCTAAGTTGAAAGGTCCCTACCGCGTTTCACACAGCACCCTTTCGTCCACTCCGAAGCTCGCTCGCGCCCGGCCGACGTTCCCTTCCCCAGCGGGGTCTCCGTCCGCTCCCCCGCTCTCGGCCCCCCGCCCTGCGGTGCGCGCCGCCCCCAAACCGAGCTCCGCACTAGTCAACCCCGGGCGAAGACCCCGTCCCCGTCGGCCTTAGGGAGTCGCGGGAGTCCCGGGGCCCCTCCCCGCACCCGCACCCGCCAAACCGCGAGCGTCCCCGCCGGGAAGCGGGCCGGAAACGCGCGGCGGGGGCCGGCCTCGCCCCCCAACTCCGGGCCTCAGATTCCCCCGAGGAAGGCGAGGTGCAGCGGCCCAAGACCCTCGCGGGCCCCCGAACGCACGTGCGGGCCCCTCCTGAGTTGCGGGCCGCGGGGACCCGGCGCGGGGTGAGGCTTCCCGACCCCGACGGCGCCGCTCACCTGCGGGGCCGAAAGCCCGGCCGCGCGCGGCTCGCGCCCCCACTGTTCCTTCTTCTCCATCTCCAACGCCAACAGTCGCGGCCGTTGCCACTTTCCCCAGCGAAATTTGAAAAGCCCGCCGCCAGCCGCAGACACCGAGGACGCCAACCTCCCGCCAGAACCAAGTGCCAGTCACGGGGGCCCAGGCCCGGACCCGGCGCGCGCACGCGCAAGGGTCCACACCGGAAGTCAGCGGAGACAGGAGCTCCCTGTGCGACCCCGGCAAAGGCGGAGGACCTGGGAATTTAAGGTGCTGGCTGAGAAAGGGGCGGGCCGGGGACCTGAGTGGGCGGGACAGGGGCGTGGCCTGAGACTCGAGGGGCGGGGCCACGGGGAAGTGTCAGGGAGAGACAAGGCTGATCTGGCTCAGGGATTGAGCTGGTTATCTTGTGGAGCGTTTGCAGTAGGGTCTGCTGTCTGCATCCCATCAAAAGTCCAGGGTGATCTGGGGTGCAGTCCCCGAACACTGCCTCCAGACCACTCAGGGACACAGGGTGTCACCGGAGCCCATAGGGTCTCGTTCCCGGAGCACCAGAGAACAGTGCTTTCCAACTGAGCTCATTCTCTTCTCTCGTAGCGCTGCCTTGTCACGCCAGGTCCCTCAGAGATGGTGGCCTGATTAACCCGGTTGGTGAGACACACTGTCAGATAGGCCGTAAGGTCTCATCTGTTGCCCTAGTGTTCATGATCTCAGATGCTTCCCACCCACCACATTACTTTCTCATTGCTCTTCTTCCTCTCTCCCCGCCTTTCTCCTATTCTTGTTATTGTAGTTTTTTTCCTTCTTCCCCTTTCCTTCCTGCCCCTCCATTGCCCTCTCTCGCTCCCCTCCTTTTCCCCTTCCTTCTGCTTCTTCCCTTCCTCCTCCCCCACTCCCTCTTCCTTTCTTTCCCCACCAATATCCACAAGGTACTGTCCAAGACCCCATTTCTTTCTGCTTCTAAAACTGATACAAAACACCCTTTTAATACTCAGGCTCCTATGAAGTCCTTAAAAACCATTGTTCTTTGCTTATCCTGACTTCCATTTCAAAAAGAGTACAGGAAGCCTCTGTGTGTATCAAACCTTTTTTTCTCCCAAGAGAAATTTTTACCAGATCAACCCTCCTACCCTCACCTCATAAAAAGCCTTAGACACTTTTCCTTCCAGAAATAAGGTGACCGTATTTTTCATTTCCCTGTTTGAGTCTGTGGCCCCAATGTCCCACAAATTGTACTTATTTCAAAAGGTATTTTCAACTATATGGCCGTCTTATCCACAAACTTCTTGTATAGCAGCTGATTTGAAAATGTACTTAAGAATGTGAATTCCTTTCCCCTCAAATAATTTACTCCTTTGAGATCTGCTGGACTGGATAATTCTACAAGCCTGCCCGGTTTAGGAATGACTCTCCTCTTCCACGAGCAGTGCATGGGTCATTCATGACCCATATCCTTACAAACAACTCTGAAGTATGTGGATCTCAAAATCACCAGTACAGAGCTCACCTCCTCTCTCAACACCGATCTGAATTCCATTGTCATTAGTTTTCCCTTCCCCTAGTGCACACCTCTTTCTTATGCTACCACTTTTGTGTAATTATTCTCTAGTCCAGGTGAGCTGCATGAACCTAATATAAATGCCTGACTCATAAAAGAAATACACAGGGAGAGCTCATTATAGGGCTTACAGTATTTATCATACAGCACACATACCTCTCAGACTCAAATCAAAACACATACAGAAGACAGTACATCATAAAAAGGGGGGGGCAAGCCAACCAATCTGAAATCAGACACTTACATAGAATTATTTGATGGGTGAATATTAGACATATAGTTGCAGATGCAGTTATACTACTCCAAAAGGCAGGCTATACTAACTGTATTTAGTAATTATCTGTAGAATATAGTTGATGTAAAACATTTTTCTCTTTGGAGAAGAGGTGATGTGGACCTATCTCTTTATTATTCATCAAGGAATGTGCCCAGGAAGTGCTTAAGTGTTTAACTATTACCTGATGATTAAAATAGCTCAGAGTAGGACTTCTGTGTTCCCAAATATACCCAGGTCCTTTCTTGTTCCTGCTAGTTTCCTCAAACACAGATTTCTCTGTTATTTGTAATGTACATAGAGATAGAATCACCTATGGAAATACCAGAAGATTAAAAAGTTTACATTTAGTTGTCGATTAACTTCAGAATTTATTTATCTGTCTAGTAATGTATGTATCTTATAACTCCAGAAAGTAAGAAGTACTACCTTTCAGAATCTCAAATCTTTGAGAATTAATTTGGGTGTCTCTTAACCTGCTTTCCTTGGGTCTCCCAGAAAGTAAATATGCACTCAACTGTCCAAGTGCTAACTAAGCTTCAGATGGAGACTGAGAGATGGACTCACTGTCCTACCAATATTATAGCCCACGATAAGGTCAATATTTATGCTATTTACAAAATTATAAGTACTAGTTGTATTTGATATATAAATAGATGGTATTTTATAATTAAATAGAAAGTATTTGACAAAGAGCAACCAATTTAGATAATAATAATAAATGTTAAAAATATATTTTCTACTCTTTATTCCTAATATACCTCTTCTTAACTCTATAGGAAGTTAATGAAAAGAAAATACTGAGCTTGAACTCAGCTCCTTATTATGTAACAGACTTGCTAGGTTCTAAAATGTAGTTTCCTGCACAACAGGTAGCTTGTAACTTCTAATATTCTCCCAAACTCTGAAAAACTATTAAAATGTTTTTGCTGCTTCTTTAGCTCATTCATTCAGCTTACAGATAATGGATTTTGAATGAACTTTATAAGTTAGAGCCATATTTTGAATTATGTACAGAAGAGAAAAGAAGAAGAGGATGAAGGAAGGAGAGAGGAAACAGGAAGAGGGAGAGGAGAAGAGGAAGGAAGAGGAGAACCTGAAGTAAAGCTCAGATGCAGCATTTTCCTAAAGGAAGAGGTCATAGTCCACAAACAGCTGAGGCATCATAATCACAAGGAGGATACAGACTGCAGACTTTCCAGATGTCTTAGCCCTACCACCTTGGGCAAGCTACTCAGTTTCCTTATCTATAAAACACGAATAATAACACCCACCTTTTCTTTTAAAAGTTGTTGAGAGACTGAGAAGATGTGTGTGAGAGCTTTGTAAACTGGTTAGCACAAAAAGCATGAGCCATCAGTAGCACAAGAAGAACAAGTCAGCATGGAAAGACACCTGTATTGGACCTACAAAATGCTGAGAACTGCATGAGAAAAATGTATGTGCACCAACTACATTCAAGGTGCATCACCTACTGTCAACAGATAATATCTAGAGCTGCTACATTAAGGACTAAAACAGATGGTAGATATTGGGAAGTAAGAAGAAAATGTTCAAGGGAACAAGGGATGGAGGGGAAAGACAAGGAGGAGAAAAGGAAAAAGAGAATAGAAGAAAAAATGGAAGCAAAGCTTTTGTAAATCAGGAGAGCAAGAAGGGTTGAAGGCAGGGGAGGAGAATGAGGAAAAAGAATCAAGATATATCCCATACAGGTGCAAATTTCCTGCAGTGAGTGTGGTCATTATGTATATAAAAGTGTACCAATGAAGTTAATTTAAAAAATAAACATAAAAAGCTGATACAAATCAATTTTCCAGTTGGAGAATGGATAAATGGGATCCTAAGCATTTGATTTGTGAAATGACAAAATTTGAAAGAGTCCTCAGTCGTATTATTAGTCTGTTAATTATAAATTAAACCCTCAAAGAGATAATGTAGTGACTAGCTTGATCAATGTTCGGAAATCAGATAATCTAGAGTTAGTGAAAATGAAAGTCTGTAGAATATTATGCAGTGGTGCAAGAAATGTAAATATGTTTGATCTCTTTGGAAAAGAGATTTAGAAACATCTTTCTCATGTATCCTTTAGGAAATTCTTGCAAAACTGTACTGGCAGCGTTGCTTATTTTATGTATTTATTTGCTTTTGCGGTACTGGGATTTGAACCTAGGACCCTGAGCATGCCAGATTAGTGCTTTAACACTGAGCTACATCCCTGGCCCCATTATCTATAATAGAAAGACTATTAAAAGGATACAAATGTTTATTTCAGGAATATGAATAAAATATGATGCTGAGCCCAATGCAATATATATTTTTTAAATTAGTAAACTTGCCAGGCGTGGTGGCACATGCCTGTAATCCCAGCACTTGGGAGGCTGAGAAAGGAGGATCGTCGCGAGGTCTGGACCAACCTGGGCTACAAAGTAAGCTCAAGGCCAGTCTGAACTGCAAAGCGAGACCCTGTCTCAAAAAAGACAAAAAATAAATAAATAAATAAAAATTAGTAAACGTAAGAATAGATCTTTGAATACATAACAAGGTAAGCTAGCTTTGGAAGAGTACATAGGATATAATTTGTGTGAGCCTCAGTACAGTAACAATAAAATTGAAACAATATTGTTTAAGGAAACAGACATGATTAAAGCTTATATACAGCAAGAAAGATAATGCTAAAAGAAATTTCAGGCTAGTGGCCATCTCTGTCGATAAGCAGAAAGTTGGTATAAAAACAAAGCCTACAGATACAGAACTACTTACTGATTATCTTTAAATTAAGTTGGGTTATGGGTTCACAAGTATTCATTTTATCTTATTTTGTATATATCAAACACTTGAAGATAAATGATTTTAAATTTGTGAACTATCTTTGTAAAATAATAATATATGGCATTTTTTTAAATCTTAAAAAAATAAAATAAAAAATTTTAAAAAATCTTTACTTGGCAAAAAACCCCACTATTTTTAGTTTCCCAATTTGACTCAGCATTCGGTCCCATTCTACTACATTTCTTTTTTTAACTTGAAAGCTTGGGAATCACAAGTGTGATGCGTTGGCAACTGTGCCCAGAAAGAGCTGTTGAAGAACTGGCTATGTGGCTTCTTCTGTGAACACTTACCCACCATTGTTTGGGAGTACTGGAAGACAAGGGTTCAGAGGAATTTGCAAGGGATAAGAAATCTTGTCAGCAGATAGAGATAAAATTAAGTACAATTTAAGTGAATGCTCCTAGTATGACCCACATATACGTAGGCCTAAGGAAATTAAAGTAACTTTGTAGTCAGAATGCTCCTTCCTGACCAAGCAAATCAGTCAAAGGAATTAGTTGTGTGACTTGAATCTGTTAGTCCTCCAGGAGTGGGTGTGTTGGTGCACACCTGTAATCTCAGCACACAGGGCTGAAACAAGAGGATCGCCATGAGTTCAAGGCCAGCCTGGGCCACATAGTGAGTTCAAACTCAGCTTGAACTATGCAGTGAGACCCTATCTCAAACACACGAACATATAAACAGTCCTCTACCTGGGGCACAAAGACTTTTCAAGTCTTGAACATATTGTACATGTAATATTTGGAGATATATTACATGTCTAAAATATACTTGATATATATATTCAGGCCAACATATATATATATATTGAATATATACAGAAGCCTGAATATATATGCATATTGAGGATTCATTATACCTTAAAGGATCCATTGTTGAGAACTTCAACTTTTATTCCAGAGACAGGAGATTAGGGCATGGCAAAACTGGCAGTGGAAGGGGTGTAACCTGTTAATTACGATATCCCAGGACAGATGCGCAGAACAGTTCCGAAAGCCCTGCCCATGGACTTCTCCCGAGAACTCAGCTGGTTTTTAAAAGGATGGTCTACATCTGCCTTCAGCCTGAGGCTTGGGTGATATAAAAAGTCTGTTCATGTTGAGTTTTTGCCACTGATTGGCAAAAACTCTCACATGGTTGCCCCACCCTCAGGATGTACAGTGTGCTTCTTTTCCTACTTTTACCCTGGCCCAAATTCACTCTGCAGAGCCTGTTTCTTTTCCTACCTCTAGTACAACTTTGCTACTATTTGCACTTCTTTGACCAATTCTTTGTTCAATACAGAAAGAGCCTAGAAACCACCTCCAGAAGTAGCTCCCAACACCCGCAAATTTGGTACCGTTCCCTCTGCTGAAATCCCTCTAACAACACACCTGTCTGTCAGGCCACACACTGGCCCTCCTGTCACGGTCAGCTCTTCCTGTGATAAAAGAAAGGCATCACTTCCACTCACCCTTTCTGCATTTTTTGAGGCTGTAAAAATCATGCAGTAGCTGAAGGGATATTCAAAATTACTAATGTTAATGTGGATATAAGCAATGAAACAGAAGCTTAGTGCTTACATGTATAAAACTGAAAAACATGTGGAATTGATGTTGACCTGTCTCATTTCAACATAATATTCACCCATGAATTCATAATTCATAAGGACTCATACATCCCATGAAATGTGATAATATATAAAATTTCAATTTATACCTGTGTCTTTGTTTCAGAATAATGTAAGGCAAGCAATGAAGATTTATCACACATGAAAAAATTTGTATTTACTTACAATTCCCTGTGGGAAATGGAATATAAACACAAGTTTAAGTAGGAAAAGAAGAAATGTAAAATATCTAGCTTTGAGGTAAAGTTGTTTATATATTTCTAAATGGACAGGGTGAGCAGTTATCAATTCTTTCACTGTATGCACTTTGTAAGCATAGCTTTTGGCTGAAACATTTAATTATTTTCAATACACCCACCATTATATGCTTTGTAACTATGTAAAAATATGCTAAACTTTGACAGATGCCATCTTAAAAGTATGTAACAGTAAAGTTTTTTAAAATTCTCTTAGGAATAACTGTGCAGACATCTTTGAAAACCGCTGATTTAAATATCTAACAGTATCATAGTGCAATAGCTGGATGGAGGCGTGGAGAGCAGAGGACGCTCTTGCAGATGCCTCTAGATCCACTTTCTTAGACTGTTCTCTGATTTTCCTCCCTCTGCTCCCCAAGACCCCTCATGCGTGCTCAGTCCACTTCCAGGTTTGGGGACAGCCCTACCAACTTCTCTAGACAATTGCTAAGGTACATTAATATTATGAATTAGGTGAAGGACAGATTCCTCTCTTCCTGGTTTGGTTTTGGAAATCCTCTTTTTAGAAAATTCACAACCCTTTTCTCCTCAAAAGTATCCTGGCTATTACTGGGCCTTTGCTCTTTTATGAAAAACATTGACGCAGCTTCTTAAGTTCTGAAGGAGAAAAATTTTATGATAATTCTATTGAATTTAGGGGACATTATATATTCAATATATTATATATTTACACCCATGAACATCGTACATGTTGGAAGTTTAGACCTTCTCAATCTTTTAATAAAGTTTTCAGTTTTTTCCACAGTAAGCCTAAGTGTACCTTTTATTTCTGTGTCTAATTTCCTCTGAAATTCATCCTTTGAGTTTTCATTTAAAGCATTCAATTTTAGTTACTCTTTAAATTTTTTTCTGGTCATTTTGTCACCTTTTCTTGTCTACTTATTTCTGTATGTTTCATTTCTACAGGTCTTTTTATGATTATTCTATGCTCTGTATGTAATCATGCTAATAGTCATAGCTCCTAAGGATACTATTCATTTGATGTCATTTCTACTGACAGTTGCTCATCATGATTTGTGTGTTCATAGATAGCCAGTCTATACTGTTACTAAGAGTAGTGGGAGCATAATGCTGTTTCTGGGAGCAAAATGCTCTAGATCTCTGAGACCAGTTAATTAGACTTCTTACTGTATGAATCCCAAGTGCATGTCCTTCTACCAGCCACTGGCAGAGCAAAGCTGTTTGTGTATGTGCATGTGTGTATGCATTTCTGCTTACAGCTATAATTTCAACACAAGGCTTTTGTTTATATGGATTTTTTTGTTATTCTGTTTTCATATTCTTGGTGGTTGTTTATTCTTTCTAGATTTTCCAGCAATGCTATAAAATTATGTTATATGAAGAATTATATTTCATGAAAAATTATTCATTAGTGAGAAGAACCATTATTTGTATGACATCTACCGTACTGCTAATGTAGCAGTCCACAAGAATTGCTGACATGGAAGTCCACAGAAAGCAATATTTAACACCAAAAATATAAGAACTGCATAATTAAAGGGCAGTCTTCTAAACTGCACCCATTTGGTTTTAAGGGAAATTCACCACATTCTCTTTCCTTTTCCACCTGAAAAACTGCTCAGTGCTCCAACAGGGTCATAGTCCCAGATGTTCCCTTTGAATATGACCCACTTTGAGCAACATGGAAAATGAAGAATTTTTCAGAGGTAGAACCAAGTACAATGAAGAATAATAGTCAGGAGAGTTCCCTCCTAGGTCTAATCAAGGAACATTTCACTAGCTTTGAAACAAAAAATCATTGGAGCAGCTGCCCTCTGAGATTTCACAACTAATATAGACCAGGGAGTGCTATGTGTCTCCCATTCCTCTTCCTTCTGTGGGACCAGTTACTGAGGTTATTCTGAACATGCTTCCCAGCATGTATATTGCACAGATGGAGAAGAGATTGTTCTAGCCACTTCCAGAGCAATATAGGCTCTACAATGTCCTGTACTTAAACTTGATGTCTTCACTGCGTGAATTTCTTGGTTTTTCTTCAATGCGTGATTGCCTATTGCCTACAAAGACAGTGATCTAAATATTTAGTGCCTAGGAAGACTATTGTAATCAGTGCCATTTACAAAAAAAAAAAAAAAGTAGGACTGTTTTCACTTCCTCAAAGATATGCCTGTTCAAAAGTAGTCGTTATCATGAGGCCCTTTAATGATCCCATGAGCAGAATGGTCTCTGCAGCAACTTTAAAAGCAAGCATATGACTTGATAATTTTCTTTCTCTCTGTTCTAGTGATAAGCAAATTTCCTGAGTGTACATATCCTAATTTGCAGAGTGAGACAACCCAGTTGCTTTGAGTTAAATACATGGGAGCTAAAAATCATATTTTTGCTTTGAACCTCTGTTATCTAGGAGCTCTTTGATGCTACAGCATTACCAGGTGCATTCTGGTTGATGTAAGTACCAGACCATGAGGGTTTCAATTATAGCTTTAGCCTCATTTCCTGATACGCATTTGGAAAGTCATATGATATCTCTAACATAAATGTCTTTTTAAAATTTTTTGAAACAGGGTCTTACTGTGTAGTTCAGGCAGGCCTTGAGTTCACTATCTAGTCCAGGCTGGCCTTGAACTCATGGTGATCCTCCTGCCTCAGCCTCTCGAATGTTGGGATTAGAGATGTGTGCCGCCATAGACCTAAATTCCTTAATCTGTAATGTAGGAATAAGAATTCTTCACATGTCTTCACAAGGTTACTTTGGGTATCCAGTGTAAGTCAAGCTTTGGAAAAATGTGAAGCATGTGCAAATACATGCCAGCAGTGAAATAGTTTAGTCTCATCTATATTAAGCCGATCCCAAAAAGAAAACATTAGAGAAGTTATAAAGACTCAAGATTTAAATCAGATAACAGTGGAATGAAAGATTTGATAATTTCACAATGGAGTAGAGATGCCTAAAATACCTCAATAACTCTGCAACCTTCTTTTATAACCATAAACTTCTTTAAGGGAGCTTTAATACTTTTGAAATTCAACCATACTTTAAGAGTGTAATTAGCAAAAACTAAAGCCAAAGGTTATTTTAGATAGAAAAAAGTTTATTTTGGCCCTAAAAAATACTCTATTTTTATGTTGTGTGACTTCCGAGTGAACTTGGCTTGCTCACTCCAAATCTCGAGTCAAGATTATTAAACTCTTTTGTTTTTAGCCTTGATTTGTTCTTCTTTCTCCCTAAATTCTGAGGCCCTGGAGTGAGGTCACCACCTTAGAAAGAGCAACTGAAAGAACCCTGTAACATGCCCTTCCTGTTATTTTCTGACAGTCTAAAGGCAACAACAATAACAAACACAACACCCTCTGACTATTTTCCAGAGTGTAGGGGCTTTTTAAGCAGTTTTGCCTTGGTTAACAAGAATGTAAACCAATCACTTAAGCTGTCAGTGGGAAGGAACTTTGGGGCTGGAGGTATTGTTATTTTTGGCTTGTCATCTGCTGTGTTATTAACATCCAAACCAGTAGGGCAAGGCAACATGATAATTCTATGCAGTGCTGTGTTGACTGGTGCTATCACAGTTATGATGATGGTATGTAATGTACAATTATACATCAGACTCTGAGTTCCCTTTCTTATTGGACACCTGGAATGGATCACTTATCTCTGTTCTTCATAGGTTTGCATTGAGATCTTAGAGAAGAAAATATTAGAGCAGTTATAAAGACTCAAGATTTAAATCAGATAACAGTGGAATGAAAACATCATTATGAAGTATAAAAACATCATTATGAGGTATAAAAACATCACAGGTTAGTTATTCTCAACTTAAGTGTTAAATAATTTTTAAAGGCCAAGTAACACTTGCTTTCTTCGTTGGCCATTATTCTAATTTCTTTCTGTCTACCAACTCTGCCATGAATACAATTTCATTCTTTGAACTATTTCTCTACTAACAGAAAAGCAATCATTCATTTCTAAAACATGTACTACATATTTTACTTGAAATAACTCAGGTATAAAATAGCATATCATATTACAAGGAACTTTTTGTCACTTGTAAACCAAAATAATGTTGACTTTGACTTTTTGAAAAGAGTTGTGCATGCTAGAAATTTCAGTCATCAGAAACACACTTATATTTTGTTCCAATATCTTCAGGTCTTAAGAGTTTCATATCTTTGCTTTGTTGAAATTAGTGTAACAATGTCATTTCCCCATATAGCATAGCTACATGAAAGGTAAGATTTTTATCTGTACATTTAATATATGTTTTTTAATGTTTAGTTCTACATATTTTAACGAATTTCATATACTAACCATATACTTGATTAGTATTTGAAAAATGTGGAACCAAACAATGCTTATAAAAACATTGCTGTACTCAGGAAAAATATTGTGTAAATACCCCAAAAACAAAATAATCCCCTGTTAACAAGACTTTTCTTCCCAGTGTCCAATTTTTTTTGTATAGTATATATTTAACTGAATGCTGCTTGGCACTGTTTCCTTAATAGTTCTCTAGATCCAAGCCTATTTTAGAAATTGCATACAAAATGATGTATATTTTATTATCTAAGGTGAAATTAGTTTCCCTTTTTTGGACATTACTTATTAACACTAAATGTGTATCACTGGTGTTTCAAATTTATACAAATGATGAGAATCGCTAAAGAAGTCAGACTACTGTAATTTTTTTATATTTCCTTTTTCCTTTATCATCTTATTGGTACATTTTAGATATACATAATGATCAAATTTATCACAGAGAATTTGTAACTGTAAGTGATATAACTTGATTCTTTCTTCTCCCTGTCCCCTACCCTTCCTTAAACCCTTCCTCCTCCCCCTATTACCATAGCTTTGTTTCCATCTTTTCCTTCTTTTCTCATTTTCTTTTACTTTTTTCTTCTTTCTTTTCCCCTCCCCTCCTCATTTGAATATTTTCTTCCTAGCTCACAACACCTATTATATATTTTGGTCCTTATTGACACTTTTAATTCTTCATACCAGAGAAGCAGTGCAGTATTAACACATCTGTGTCTGATTTATTTCACTTTAAAAAATGGTCTCAAGGTGCATCCATTTACCTACAAATGTCTTGAGATTATCCTTCTTTATGGCAGAATAGTACTCCATTGTATAATAGAACCACATCTTCTTTATCCATTCACCAGCTGATGGGCATTTTCCAAGATTTTGCTATTACAAATTGTACTGCTGTGAAAATGGATGTGCATATATCGCTATGGTATGATGCTTTTAATTCTTTTGCAAAGATACCAAGAAGGGGAATAGCTGGGTCAAATGGAAACTCTAGTATTAGGTTTTTGAGGAATCTCCACACTGATTTCCACAGAGTTGCATGAGTCTACACAACTCTTTTCCCCACAGCCCACCAGCATTTGTTATTGGTTGATTTATTGATAATAGCCATTCTTCCTGGGGTGAAAGCATTGTCTCAGCATTGTTTTAATTTGCATCTCTCAAATGACCAGTCTTTTTTTAATTTGGCATTTCTACTTTTTCATCTGAGAAGTGTGTATTCATCTCGGAGTCCTCTTTTTGGATTGAGCCTTTAAATTTGGGAGGGGTTTTTTTAGTTTTTTGTATATTCTAGATAATAGTCCTTTGTCTGAGGAACAGCTGGTTGTAGGTTTTCTTTTCACTTTGTTGGTGGTTTTTCTTGTTGTGCAAAAGCTTTTTAATAAGATGTGATCCCAGTTCGTGATTCTTTGTGATATTTCCTGTGCGATTGGAGTTTTGGTTATAAAGTCTTCAACAGTTTTACCTAGTCTGTCTTCCAGCAGATTTAATGTTTGTTTTAATATTTAGATCTTTGCTCCATTTTGATGTGTAGTGATGGTGAAAGATATAGGTCCAGGTTTAATCTTCAGCATGTAAAAGCCTGTTTTTCTGGCACCATTTATTAAAGAGGCTATTTTCTTCCACTAAATGTGTTTGGCTCCTTTGTCAAAGAGTGTATTTGTAGTTATGTCTGCATCTTCTCATCTGTTCCACTGATCTTTGGGTCTGAATTTTTGCCAGTACTATGCTGTTTTTATCACAGTAGCTCTATAGTATAATTTCAAGTCAGGGACTCTGATGCTGCCCTAATTGTCTTTGTTGCTGAGAATTGCCTTTGCTATTCTGGATCTCTTCTGGTTCCAAATGAATTTTAGAATTATTTTCTCTAAGTCTCTGAGATATGCTGATGGAATTTTTATCAGAAGTGCATTAAATCTGTATAAAAATTTTAAAACTATGACCATTTTCGCTCTATTGGTTCTTCCTATACAAGAGCAAGGGATATCTTCCCAGTTTCTGGTACCTCTTCAGTCACCTTTTATAGAGTACTATAGTTTTCAGTGTAGAGTTCTTTTACTTCCTTTGTTGGATTGACACCTAGGTATTTCTTTTTTTTCTTTGGATGATATGTGAAAGGTATTTTTACCTAATTCCATTCTCAGTGATTTTGTTATTCATGTGCAAGAATGCTACTGATTTTATATCTTACTATGCTACTGAACTTGGTTACTAAATCTAGAAGTCTTTTGGTGGAGTTTTTGGGGTCTTCTATGTACAGTATCATGTCATCAATGACTAATGATAATTTAAACTCTTCCTTTCCTATTGTTATTGCTTTATATTTTCTCTTATCTAATTACTCTGGCTTAAAGTTTCCAGAATTATATTGAAAAAAGAAAGTGATAACAGTGGACATCCTTGTCTTGTTCTTGATTTCAGAGTGAAAGCTTTCAGTTTTTGACTATTTAGTATATTTGCTATTGGTTTGTCACAGATGTCTTTTATCAGATTGAGATAAAGACCATCTATTCCAGTTTTCTGTAGGGTTTTTATTATGAATGGGTGTTGGATTTTAACAAAAGCTTTTTTTCTGCATCTATTCAGATGATCATACAGTTTTTGTCCTTGTGCTGTTAGTATATTATATTACATGTATTGATTTGCATATGTTGAATCATCCCTGGATCCCTGTGATGACTTCTACTCAGTCACGGTGCACAGTCTTCTTAAAGAGTTGCTACATTCTGTTTGCCAGTATCTTGTTGAGGATTTTTCCATCATTAGGGGGATTGGCCTGTAATTCTTTTTCTTAAATAGGTTTTTTTTTTTGGTATCAGGATAATGCTTGCTGCCAGGAACAAATTTGGGAGTATTGCTTCCCTTTCAATTTCATTAGAGTTTGAGAAGTAGTGGTGTTAGGTCTTCTCTAAATTTCTTGTAGAATTCAGCAGCAAATCCATAAGGGCCTGGGCTTTTTTTGTTGGTAGGTTTTTCATTACATCTTTAATATCATTAATTGATATTGGTTTGTTTAGAATTTTATACCTTCTTGATTCAGCTTTGATAATTCATGTATGTCTAGGAATCTGTCCACTTTTTCACATTTCCATCTTATTAGAATACAAGTTCTTGAAGAAGGTACAGATGTTTGTCTGGATTTCTGCAGGACCCATTATAATTTCACTCTTTTTATTCCTAATTGCATGGATTTGAGACTTTCCTTTCTTTGGTAAGGTTGGCTAAGGTTTTATTGCTTTTATTTCATCTTTTACAGAACTAACTCTTCAATTCATTGCCTTTTTGTATTGTTTTCTTAGTCTCCATTGCATTAAGTTCTGCTCAGATCTTTCTAAGTTCCTCCCTCTTGTGAGCTTTGGCTTGACTCGCACTTCTTTTTCTAGGAGTTTGGGGTTCAACATTAAGTTGTTTATTTGAGCTCTCTCTGTTTTCCTAATGGGGAATTCGCTGCTATAAATTTCCCATGGGACTACTTTCATTATATTCTATAAGTTCTGGTGTGTTGTATTGGCATTATCACTTAATTAAAGAAACTGTGTAATTTCTTCTTTAATTTCACCTGTGACCCATTGTTGTTCAGAAAGGTGTTAATTTCCATGTGTTTTTGAAGATTTTGTGGTTTCCTTTGGTACTGATTTCTAATTTCATTGCACTATGATAATATATACAGAATTTCAATTCCTTTGCATTTACTCAAGCATGTTCTATGAGCTAGTCTGTGGTATACTTTAGAGAATGTCTCATGTGCAGCTGAGAAGAATGTATATTTTGATGTTATTGACTGGAACACTCTGTAGACATCTCCTAAACCCATTTGTTCAAAAATTTGATTCAGCTCTAATATTTCCTTGTTTTTTGTCTAGTTGATCTGTCTACATATGACAGTGGGGTATTGAGATTCCCCAAAAAACAATTAGTACTTAATGGATTTTTCATGTCCTTTAATATTTTTTTATTTGGTTGAGTGAACTGGTATTTGTTGCAAAGATATCTATGGTTGTTACATCTTCCTCTTGGTTGTTCCCTTTACAAGGATATAGTGACCTTCTTTGTCTCCTTAATCAGTGTTGGCTTGAAATTCATATTGTCTGCAAACAGCATAGCTACCCGTGCTTTTTCCTGGGGTTCTGTTGCATGAGGTACTGTTTTCTACCTTTTGACTTTCCATCTATGAATCCCTTTTTGAGTTAAATGTGTTTCTTGTGTGTATCATATTGTTGGATCTTGCTTCTTGATTCATTCCACCTGTCTGTTTCTTTTGGTTGGTGAATTGAGACCATTAACATTGATGGTTATATCTGACATGTATTAACTTGTCCTAGTCATGTTATTTTCCTGTTATTGTCTCCCTCCTTTTCCCCTCTAATTGTTTGCCTTGCATGGTGGATTCGTTCTGTTTGGGTTCATGGAGTTGTTGTCCTTGTTACCTCTTTCTGATATGTCCTTCAGAACATTTTCACATGCTGGTTTGGTGGTCATGAATTTCCTCAGGTGTTATTTGTCATAGAAATATGTTATTTCTCCTTCAATTTTGAAAGATAGCTTTGGAGGGTACATCAGTCTTGGTTGGAGGGGATAACCCAATACCCTACTGTGAAGCTACTGCTGGCACCCCTGTTGGAGCTGAGCTGAACATTAGACAGCTTCAGAAATGCCAGAGAGCCTTTGCTGCCCCTTCTTCACAATCATGGGAGCCAGGCAGAAGCCTGGACAGCTTTAGGGGACTGGGGTCCACTCCCTGCCCCTCTCCTCTCTCCCATTGGAGCTGAGATGAAACTTGGACAGCTTTGGAAACTCTGTTGAGCTGGCTCCACCTCTGCTCCACCAGCTTGGGAGCCAGGAGGAGCCCCAGACCTTGGGTGCCCCTCCCTACCCTTACCCTGCACCCTCAGGGGAGCTAAACTGAAACTCAGACAGCTTCAGCGGCCTCAGTGACTGTGGGCTTACTCCCCACACTGGTGTGGGAACTGGACTGGGTAGGGGCAGTATATAGAACCATGGTGACCATGACTGACCCACTACTACACCCAGTGGAAACAGGGCTGAAACCCGGACAGTTTTGGGAACCCCTGAGTGGGAGCAAAGCTGGGCCCCAGATGGCTGTGGGAGCATTGGGGAATCACACCCCACCCATGCACACACACACCATCAAGGGAGTCAAACTGAGCACCAGGAACCTTTGGGTCCTTGTCCCACTACTATGACATCATTCTGGGAGTGAGGCTGAGCTCCAAGGAACCTCTGTATCTCTGGAAATGACAAAATGAAGAAGTAAAATGCAATCTCAGACCTCTACCCCACCAGGAACAAGTCCAGGAAATATCAACACAGATGAGCTTGGAAGTCATACACCTAAAATTTCTGAAATGATAGCAGCTGAAGTAAAGAAACAACTCCATCAGGCCATAGAAGACATTAGATCAGACATAATCTCCGAGGCAAAAAAAGAAAGGACAACAATAATGAAAGAAGCACATCTAAAGAAGAGGAGCACAGTAAATTAATGGAAACCTTGAACAGTATAGGAAAGAACTAGAATGCATGAAACCTATTCAAACAGATATCCAGGAAATTAAAACTTCCAATGAAAACTGGCAAAACTGCTTGAATGAAGCTGAAGATAGACTTTCAGACCTTGAAGACAACATTGCTGTGAATGACCATAAAAGGAAGGATCTCTTAAAAATAACAAGAAGCCAAGAAATAACAATTCAACAGCTGCAAGATGAAGCAAGGAAAACAATGTAAGATTAATAGGTATCAACGAAACAGCAGGTGTCAGCACAAATGACATAAAAAGAGTATTTGCAGAAGTATTAGCACAACATTTGCTGAATTGAAAAAGAATTGGACATCTGAGAAGTGAGGCATATAAAACTCCAACTAGCCATAACCAAAATAAATCAATGCACAGACATATAGTGATCAACATCCCAAAAATTCAACGAAAGAACAGAATATTAAAAGCTGTTAGACAAAAGAAACAGATCACCTATAAAGGAAAGCCCATCAGAATCATGGAAGATTTCTCAACACAATTCATCAAGTCAAGAAGAGCTTGGAGTGTAATATTTGAGGTCCTGAAAGGAAACAACTTCCAATCCAGATTGATGGCTGTACCCTCAAAACTATCCTTCAAAATTATTGGAGAAATAAAATATTTTTGTGATAAAGATCAACTGAAGAACTTCATGAGCACCAAACCAACACTACAAAGAGTGCTAAAAGATTCTAGAAAGATATTTTTAAAAGACTACAACTTTAAGAACAACAACAGAACGGAAACACCATGCACAGCAAGCAATTAAACAGGGGAGAAAAGAGGATCCAATAGCAGGAAAACAAAATGACAAAGATAAGCTAATACATATCAGTTATAACGGTCAATGTAAATAGACTCAATTCACTAACCAACAGAAGCAGGCTGGCAGGTTGGATCAAGAAACAAAACCCAGCAATATGCTGTGTATAAGAAACACATTTAACTCAAAAGGAAATTCATAGACTGAAAATCAAAGGATGGAAAACAATACTCTATGTGGCAGGTACCCAGAAAAAAAGTGGGTGTAGCTATTCTGTTTGCAGACAATGGGAACTTCAAACCAAGAACAATTAAAAGAGATAAAGAAGGTCACTACATGCTTGTGAGGGGAAAACTTCGAGAGGAAAAGATAACAATCATAAACATGTATGGACCAAACACAGGAGCACTCAAGTATATAAGACAAATTTTAACAGACATGAAAAATGAAATAAGCACACAATCATAACAGGACACTTCAATACCCCATTGTCATGGACAGGTAGATCAACTAGACAAAAAATTAGCAAAGAAATAACCGAAGTAAACTAAACATGTGAACAAGTGGACTTAGTAGACCTGTACAGAGTGTTCCACACAACAGCATCAGAATACACATTCTTCTCGGCTGCACATGGGACATTCTCTAAAATAGACCATATGATAGTGCACAGAACATGCTTCAGGAAATGCAAAGGAGTTGAAATTAGCTCGCATACTATCAGACCATAGTGCGATAAAATTAGAAATTAATGACAAAGGAAATTTCAAGAACTCCATAAACACATGGAAATTAAACAGCACCCTCTTGCACAATCAATGGTCCACAGATGAAATCAAAGAAGAAATTAAACACTATGTACAATCAAGTGAAAATATAGGTACAACTCACAGGAACCTGTGGGATGCAATGAAAGCAGTCCTCAGAGGGAAATTTATGGGAGTGAACTCCTACCTCAAGAAAACAGGATGAGCACAAATAATCTTATGCTGCACCCGAAGCTTTTAGAAAAAGAAGAACAAATCAAACTGAAAGCCCAGAGAAGGCAGGAAATTATAAAGTTCACAGCAGAAATTAATGCCATGGAGACTAAAAAAATAATACAAAGAATTCATGAATTTAAGTTGATTATTTGAAAAAATAAATAAAATTGTTAAACCCCTAGCCAACTTTATTAAATAAAGGAAAGAAAAAACTGAAATATATGCAATAAGGAATGAAAGAGATGAAATCACCACAGATCCTGTAGAAATTCAGAAGATCATCACTACATACTTTGAAAATCTTTACTCTCACAGGATGGAAAACACAGAGGAAATGGACAGATTTCTAGGTATATATGAACTACCAAAGATGAATGAAGAACATATAAAAATCCTGAATAACTCTACATCAGCAAGCGAAATTGAAAATGTAATGAAAAACTTGCCAATAAAGAAAAGCCCAGGTCAGGATGGATATACAGCTGAATTCTACAAGAAATTTAGAGATTTAATGCCAATACTTCCCAAGCTCTTTAAGGAAATTGAAAAGGAAGCAATTCTCCTGAACTTATCCCTGGAGGCAAGTATTATCCTGATACCAAAACCAGAGAAAGACCCAACCAAAAAAGACAGCTATAGGCAGATATTCCTAATGAACACAGATGCAAAAATTTTCAGTAAAATACTAGCAAACAGAATGCAGCAAATCATCAAAAACATTATACACCATGATCAAGTGGGATTCACCCCAGGAATGCAGGGATGGTTCAATATATACAAATCAATTAATGTAATACACCACATCAATAGAGCCAAAGACAAAAATCACATGATCATCTCTACTGATGCAGAAAAAGCTTTTGATAAAGTCCAACACTTATTGATGATAAAAAAAAAACCTACAGAAAATTGGCATAGATGGACCTCACCTCAATCTGATAAAAGCCATTTATGACAAACCAACAGCTAATTCCATTCTAAATGGTCAAAAACTGAAAGCTTTCACTTTAAAATCAGAAACAAGACAAGGATGCCCACTGTCACCACTCCTATTCAATATAGTTCTGGAAATATTAACCAGAGCAATTAGATAAGAGAGAGAAATAAGAAGAATATAGGAAAAGAAGAAGTGAAATTATCATTATTCATGCATGAAATGATACTCTACATAGAAGACTCCCAAAACTCCACCAAAAAAGGCTTATAGTTTTAATAACCAAATTCAGCAGCATAGCTGAATACAAAGTTAACACTCAAAAATCAATAGCATTCCTGTACATAAACAACAAACAGACTGAGAAATAAATCAGTGAAACTGCACCATTCATAATAGCATCAAAAAAAATGAAGTACTTAGGAATCAATCTAACAAAAGTAAAATATCTATACAGTGAAAGTTATAGTACTCTGAAGAAAGAGATCAAAGAAGATTTCAGAAAATGGAAAGATATTCCTTGCTCATGGATAGGAAGAACCAACATTGTGAAAATAGCCATACTCCCAAAATTGTTGTACAGATTCAATGCAATCCCAATTAAAATTCCATTAGTATACATCACAGATCTAGAGAAAGCATTCCTAAAATTCATCTGGAACCAGAAGAGGCCTAGAATAGCAAATGCAATCCTGGGAAACAAAGGAAAGGCAGAAGGCATCACAATCCCTGACTTGCAATTATACTACAAAGGTACTGTGATAAAATCAGCATGGCACTGGCAAAAAACAGACCTGAAGATCAATGGAACAGATTAGAAGATGCATACACAGCTACAAACACACTTGGCCATCTTATTTTTGACAAAGGGGACAAACATGTTTACTGGAAGAAAACCTCTTTAACAAATGATACTGGAAAAACTGGCTTTCCACATGCCGAAGACTAAAACTAGACCCATGTCTATCACCATGCACTAAACTAAAGTCAAAATGGATCAAAGATCTAAATATCAAAACAGAAACACTAATCTACTGGAAGAAAAGCTGGGTAAAACCCTCAAAGATATAGGGGTAGACAAAGAGTTCCTCAACAAAAACCAAGCTGCATGGGAAATGCTTGAAAGAATCAACAACTGGGATTTCATGTTATTGAAAAGTTTCTGCACATCAAAAGAAATCACCAACTGTGGAAATCAGTTTGGAGATCCCTCAGCAAACTAGGTCTGGAGGTCCTATTCAACCCAGCCGTTCACTTTCTGGGTATTTTCCCAGAAGATCTGAAAACATCATATCACAGCAATATATGTGCACCCATGTTTATAGCAGTGCAATTTGTAATTGCTAAATTGTGGAAGCAACCCAAACATCCATCCACTGAAGAATGGATAAAAAATTGTGGTAGTTCTATATAATGGAATATTACTCAGCTGTAAAGAAAGATAAACTCGAGGCTTTTATAGATAATGATCATATATATATAAATACATATATGGATAGCTGGCATAACTGTACTGCTGATATCTGGTGGTTCATTTAGGTTCATTTAGGGGAACAGTTAATGATTAAATTTTTTTATATTTATTTTGACCAAATTTGTGTGCTCATATCTGATAATCTGAGCAACTTATGTGAAGAGAACAATTTGCAGTATAACAAATCCTACAATCCTGTCTAGTGAAACTATGTATTGTCTCTAATGTTCTTTTAAATTATTATTTTCTTATCCCTTTTAATGGTTTGATCAATCTTCTATCTTTACATCTGGTAATCTGAGCAATTTTGTTGGAGGTAACAATACATAATGTAACAAAACTGTTAATCCCTATCATTTGGTTTGAAACCCCATATCATTTTTAATGTCCTTGCTTTGCTTTGTTTGCATTTTGCTTTCTTTCTTTTTTTTTTTTTTTTTTTTAGTATAAAAATCTAGGTTGGAGATGGTTTCCTTTTAGTACTTGAAATACTTCACCCCAAGCTGTCCTTGACTTGAGGGTTTTGTGTTGAGAAGTCAGCTGTGATTCTGATGGGCTTTCCTTTATAGGCTATGTGTGTCTTTTCTCTAACAGCTTTTAATATTCTGTTTTTGTGCTGAATTTCTGGAATCTTGGTTAGTGTGTGCCTATTGATTTTTTTTGATCATGGCTAATTGCAGTTCTATATGCCTCACTTAATGTATGAAAAATTCTTCTTCCCTGCCAGGGAAGTTTTCTTCCATGATGTCTGTAAACAGGTTTTTCAAATATCATTTATGCTATCTGATTTTTTCATTGACTCCAATCAAATTTAGTTTATACTTCTTTGCACCATTTTGCAGCTGTTTGATTTCTCATGATCCCATGCTTTCAGAAATCTTTCTTTTCATGACTGCTAACTGCAACGCTGTCTTCTATATCAGAGATTCTATCCTCACATTGATTTATTCCACTGCAGATACTTTCACTAGAATTTATAGTGTCCTGGACATCTGCCTGAATCTGTTTCATGGGTTCCATTTCTTTCCTACGTTGCTCATTCATGGTTTCCATCATTTTCCTTAGATTCTCTATTTTTCATCTGTATCTGCTCTAGAGTCACTAAGCATGTTTTTCATTGTGGTCACTATTTTTGTAGTTATCTGAGAAATTAGTTCTGATTTGATTTTTTTCCTAGAACCTCATTCAGTTGCTTTGTTGTTACAACTTCAAAGTGGACAGGTGGGTGACTTTCAGATTGTCCCACCTCCTTCCCCCCTGGGTTTGCCTTTTGTGAACTGGGTATCTGGGGTTACATCTTGTTTAAGTGTCTTCTTATTTTCTTTCTTTTTTTGTAGTTTAATTCTTGGGTTGATGTTTCTAAATTGCCTATGGTGTGTGGCTTTACTGCTAGTATTTAGAACCCTTAGGAAATGACTACTTCTCAGAGAGGTCTTCAAGGTGTAGCCAGTTTTGGGATTTTAAGTCTGATGCAAGATCCTACCTTTCCACTTACTGGGGGTGAGTACTTGCTGCTTGCTTGGCCCAGCTTGTAATTCTTTAGCACTGGCCCACAATATTTGTTATGATTCTTAGGAAATATCAGTCCTGGGATACCAGGAAGAATGGTTGGTTAGAAAAATTATACCACTTTGGTTAAAGTGCTACAATCAGCAATACCAATAGCATCTAACAGCCTAGAAAATGACAAACTGAGATAACCATTAATTTGCCACCTTTATCTGTATGAACTAGATTTGTGGTTATATTATAAAATCTAAAACAAACCAGAAAATTGTATACAGTAAATAAACCCTCAATATGCCAATTTTACCCTCAGAGAGAAAATTTAAAAGGAATTAGAGGAAAAAATAGGAAAATAAAAGAAGAGGAAGAGATTAGAAGCAAGGATGGAGGACAAAGGGGACCATACAAACTTTGGGAAACTAGTGCCCATGACAGGACAGAAAAAGAGATAAAAAAGGAAGAACAAAACAGAAGAACAACCCCAGAAAAACTAGAAACTGTGTCTGTACTCAAACGCAGGATCAAACAAGAGAAAAAAAGTAAAAAGAAGAGAGAGGGAGAAAATGTCCACTTCAACACTCTGTTGTCACCGGTAGACAATGAATAAGGCAGAGTCCAGATCCATGTTTATGTCTCTCAACAACCCAGCTGCAGGTTTATGGTAGTAGAGTGGATAATCTTAGCGAAACTGCACTTTTATTTCCCCTGAATTAGATGGCTCCTGGCCAATCACCCTCTGCCACAGGATGTCCAAATCTGGTCCACTTATCAACCAGTGCAGTCCATGGCATCCACTCTTCTGATGCACCGCTGCTGTGTGGAGGGCGCTGTGATCCTCAGCAGTCACTGTGTGTCTGCAGGTTTGAACTCCTCCTCCCATGGAGTGAGTCCCAACTCAGGGAGTTGCCAGCAACCTCCTTCTTCTTTGTTGAAATTTCTCTCTTTTTTCTCCCTGTGGGCTTCACCTCTCACTTCAGATCCTTCCCAGGTCCGGGGGACCCACTTTCCTCCTCCTTCTCTTCCTTGTATTACCAAATTCCAGCGTCTGGTCAGCACATCTCAGAGAGGCTAGGCTCTTTGTCTGCTGCATACCGCTCCACCGTCTTCCTGGAAGTCTTATAAATTACTTTTTAATATAATGTGGTTTTAACAAAACTGAATTTTAGAATTGAAAATGTCTGTAGAAGTGACATGCAAGTTTTCTTAAGATTCTTTCTGTAGTTTGCTGATTCTTTTCTATGCTTTAATTCATTAATAGACAAACCAGAGAGAAATTAGCCATCCTTATTGCCTTTCATTAGTCAAACAAAAGTTTTTCTCCTAAAAAGTTTAGTAATTAGTAATGTAGGTTGCCCTAAAAACTTATTTTAAAACTATATAATGAATGATTAGCTTTGTTAAATAAATATCTTATCATGTATATTTTGACTACACTATATACTATATACTAAATAAGTAATTCATCAAGTTTACAAAGTGGATGTTATGCTATGATTTTCTAATGTACAGAGTAAATTCCATAGTGTAACAATTTTAGCAAAAAATCTGGGTTCATGTCATTTCTCTATGGCTTACTCAAGTCAGAATTGTTAAGATACTTGATAAAATGTATTATAGAATTTGCAAAGCAAAAAATATTCAACCATAACATTTTAGAGATGGGAAGAGGCCTTAGAAAGTATCCACATAGTCATGTTATTCAGTTTTCTATAAAATTGTAGATACAGTATGGTGCAATAAAAATAATTTTAAAATTCTACCTATTAAGTACTTTTAGTATGCTACTGAAGCATATTGGCAATATCTTCCTAAAGAAAATATTAATGTGATAAACTGTTAGCTTTCATTTATTGTATATTTGGATAAATGTTGATATACAGACATTTCTCATTTAACGACCTAGTTATGGTTCTGCAAATAGGTTGTTATTTGAATTGGCTGCTGAATGAGGAATTGTATACAGTATTACATTACAATATTCAGAACAAAGGAATGGTCAAAGGAAACTCCAGCTTTATGCCTTGCTTTTATTTGCACAACTCTTACAAGCAGTACTGCAATGTATAACATAAAACTAAAGTACTGTACTATATAGTACAATCAGCAAAAATTACAGCATTATGTGTACTGTACAGAAAAGGACACTGGGCTCTATAAACAATATGTACAGAATTGTACAAAAGAAAAAACGAAAAGGACAGGTTGTATGTCCAAGCAGCAGGTCTGTCTTGGTTACTTATCTCTCATTGCTGAGACAAAACACTCAATGCTCAAAATTAAGGAAGGAAAGGTTTATTTAGCTCACAGTCTGTGGAGGTTTCAGTCCATACTTGGCTGGCTCCAAGGCAGAGTGGCACATGGCAGAGGGCAAACATTCATGGTCGTGGAAGATAGCAAAAGCGGCAAGAGCAAAAGGGAGGAGTGGCAGCAAGCAGCCTTTTTCTTTCCCTTACACATGCAAAGTATCCACCCCAGGGCAGGTGTAGCACACATACCCATGAATCAATCATAAACTCTAGAAGCCTGCCCCATGACTGCATGAGGCTTTGGGGGGACACATCTAGACACAAACTATAACAAAGTCCTAAGTCAGAACAGTTATTAAACAGGTAGGTCATTAAACAAGGACCATTTATATACCATCTGGCATCCTGAGGTACTGATTTTGGGTAGCTTGCTTCTAAAAAGTGGCTCGCCAACTAAACATTAGCAGGTTCAGGGTTGCTCGCCTCTCCTTCCAGAGTTGGTTTCCAGGTTCCTCTCATTTCCAACAAAGAACTGAATGAAATGAGCAAAAAGCAGTGGCAACTTCACTGAAGAAATTAGAAGTGAACAGTGGGAGAGAAACAGTTCTGCAGAGCGAGGTCAGGCAGAGTAAATAGAAAAAGAAGGTAAGCATGAAGATGAAAGTCCATGCTGTGTCTGAGAAACACAGCATGGACTACAGTGGACAGCCAGACAGCCCCAGCTCCTCGTGGCTGCCTTTCTTTTATACCATCCAAATCTCAAGGAAAGTCATGAGAACTTCTATGACTGGGTCCTGAGAGATAGTGCTGGGATCCCATGCCTCAGGTTGATCTTAGGTCTAGGCCAGCCCGTTGAAAACCTGCTGGAGCTCTCTCCAGAAGTCCACCTGCAGGGGTTTGGGAACTGTTCTGTGCATGTGTCCGGATCTTGTAATTAATAGTTAATGACTGCTTCCCCAGCCCATTTTTGCCCCACCCTAATCTCCTTTCTCAGTACAGCTCCTGAATCTGGTAAAAGGACATTTCACAAAGTTGTTTCTGATGTGGCTATTTTTGAATTGGTGGATTTTTTCCTTTGTGACAGGTTCTCACTGTGTGACTCAGGCTAGCTTTGAACTCACTATGTAGCCCAAGCCTAGACTTTTTTCTTTTTCTTTTCTTTTCTTTGCATTTTTTGAGACAGGGTCTCACCATGTAGTTTAGGCTGGCCTTGAGCTCACTATGTAGCCCAGGCTGGCCTCAGACTCATGGTGATCCTCCTACCTCAGCTTCCCAAGTGCTGAGATTATGGCTGATGTGGCCAGTTTTGATGACAACATTTTTTATTCAAGGACATAAATTGGTTATGAATGGTGGGGTGGCACAATACTTTTCCATCATTTAAAAACAACTATTTATGTATTTGGAAAAGGCTCTATTTATGTATTTCGAAAAGGTACATTTTTTTCCCAAGGACCATTCTGTTATGTTCACCTCTCAGCTACAACAGCAATGTATGAAAGGTTCCTGTCTTTCCAGCTGTGAGCCTAAAAGTTGGATGGGTGGTAGGAAGCATAGAGTTAAATGGGTAGAAAAGAGTGTGAGAAAAAAGAAAAGATGCCCAGTGCTGAAGAGTCTGCTGTGCTACTTGCTTTTCTGCCTTCCATACCCAGTTGTCGGAGATTATATGCGATCCATTAATCAATCTGGCGCTCAGTAGTTGTGACAGTTGCAATGTCTTTTAAATAAAATGCTTCCTAGTGATGCCATGACCAAAGTTTGGTACAGCTGCAGCTGTCACAGAACAAATATATTCATTCATCCACTGAGAAGCTGTTTTCCCCTGTAGCAGCAGCAATTCTGTCTTCAAAAATAAAACAAAATCTCACTTTCTCTTTTAAGATAGAGAGTGCTTGAAAAATAGTCGTATCTATCTCTCTAATGGGAAGAGTAAGCCTCAGCTTTGCTGAATTCATTTGCAGCTTTTATTGTTAAAAAGTCACTGTTAGGAGAATAATCAAACAGTATTTCATCTGCTGAATTTTAAGTCTTCAATTATTCAGGCTAAAAGTCCAAAATAAAAAACCTTGTTAACTCTACCTTTCAAATCAGTACTCAAACTTTTGTAAAATTCTACATGCTGAGTTACATCATTTTCAGTAACTTATTTCTGTGGTTGCACTACAAACTTCAAATGAACAAGATTAATACCAAAACGTTACACAACATTAGGTAAAATGTCTGGTGCCACAGAAATCAATTTAAAAAATGAGACTGCACATCTAAATTTGTTATTATCATATTTATGCTTGTATGAGTAAAGTTATTCATGCCAGAATGTTAACAAGATGTCTTTCATATATCATTAAAATAACTTATGTGTAATTCTTGGCTAAATTATTGAAGCACTTTTAATATTAATAATTTCATACAAATGTCTAGCAAAAATAACCAGTCAAAATTAATTAATGATCAATTAGGATAGAGTATTACTCTTGGTACTCATTTTTTACTCTTTGCTAATAATCAACTTGCTTTTTCTAAAATGGGTCAATATGAAATGAGTCCTAGTCATTTCACACTTCTACTTTTTAATAAACCAAAACTGTTTCAAGGAATTCGTTATTCTCTTGCAAGTTATTAATCCTTATGGATAGTATAAATTATGTTTTCATCCCTTTAATTTGATATGCTCATTTTCTCTTTAATTATTGTATGCTAACATGATAGTACTGCAGTAATTTTATTAGTTCTGCTTCTAATATATTTTGTGAAGATGGATTTATTCTAAAATTAATCACATCTGACTTCATAGTACAAACATCCCTCTCATTATTACTCTGTGCATTAAGAGAAACTCATATTTGATACATTTAGCTAAAAGTATCAAAAGAGGACATTAACATTTTTAATTTTTTAATTATTCTGTTCCTTTGGATTTTTGTGACTTGACAGTTGATGCACAAATCTCCCATTAACTTAAACTGGAATCCAAGAGATTAAGAATTGAATGCCTTGATTTTTCTTTAGTAGATGATATAACAACAATAAGAATCATATTATATAGCAAAGTATAATAAAGAATGTGATTTAAAATGTCCAGGAAGAATGAAAGCTTACACATGTTGAACAGATGCTTGGCTCATGACAAAGGAGTAAGCATCTTCCATGGATACAATGTATGCAAAAGATCCTTTCCTTTATGCATTTGTAGAATTTACCACTTCATTTAGCAATTGCTAAGTTACAAATGAAGGTTAAAATGGGAAAAAAGAAAAAATAACTTCAGAATACAGATAAGCCGAACTATTATCCTGGAAACACAATTCTTGTTTGAAGATTCTACCAACCAATTATTCTTAATGTAGAGTTTATCATTTAATTTAATTGGGGTCATTCTCTTTTCACCTGCATTACTGAAAAGTAGTGTTTTTTACTAATGGTTTTGACTTCATAGCTTATGCATTCACTCTTAAATTATTTCTATGGTCCTTAGTTCAAATAAGATAAAGACATACCATCTCTCAAAGTGTTTTCTTCACCTTTTAAATACTCTCCTCATTTAAAAATGGAAATGAAGTTTCTTTGCTCAGATGATAACTTAATCTTTTCAATAGGCATATGATGTAAAATATGAATTAGAGACTTTGCATATAATATGAACTACATGCGAAGCAGCTTTCACTTACTTGATGTTTTAGCTCTGTAGTCATAGTGCTTAGTTCTTTGTATGTTATATCTCATTTAATTCTCACAATCCTGCAGTAGGTAAATATAGAAATGAAAAACTAAAAAGTGTCAGAAATTTATAAAAAGCTGCTCAATTCTCACAGTTACAAGTGACCATGTCTACAACTGAAACTAGATGTTCAATTCTATAAGTTTACATTACTTTTTTTATTAAAACAAACAGAATAGATTTTCTTTTTGCCAAATATACTACATCACCATTGGCAAGTTCTCATTTCCACAAAATACTAGGACACAAATACAATTCACCATATCCTTTGCCAAAGAATAACAAGAATAGTCTTTCCTCCAGTTTCTGACGCATGCCCCTCAATTCTGAGACCTCAACATTACCCATCCAAACTGCTACCAACATTCTGACAATAGCCACTTAGGTCATGTTTAAGAATACTGCCGTTTTCTGTGAATCGCTCCTTTTCTGAGCCTTCACCAGAATTGCTCTTTATTATCCCTTACTGGAAATACAGACTTCTTCCAACCTGTACCTCCAAATCCTTCCAGCCTCTGCCCACTCAGATTCATAGCCACTTCTTCATTTTTAGGTATTTGTTATAGCAACACCCTACTTCCTTGTGCTTATTTCAGTCTTAGTCTCTTCAATCTGCTATAACAAAATACTTTAGATAGGCAATGTACAGACAACACAAATATCTATGTCATAGTTGTAGGTCAAGGTGCTAGCAGATTCAATGCCTAGTGAAGTTTTTTCTCAGAGATGGTGACTTCTATGCGTCCTCAGATGGTGGAAGGGACAAGGCGTCTTCCTTCAACATCTTTTATAAGGGTATTAATTCCACTCATGAGAACGGAACCTCATGACATAATCACCCCCAAACCCCCACTTCTTAACACTATCATCCGGGATATTAGATTCTGATGTACAAATCTGGGGAGGATGTCAACATTTAGACCATCACAACGTATTAATTGAAGATAACAATAAAAAATTAATGTTCAGATTCATACAAACTAGTAATGGAAATCGTAGTCACCTTGCAACCTCATTATGTTTTGTGTCCAGTTAAATAGTGAGGCAGAAGTAACTTCAATCCTTAGTCCTCAGACAGTTGGCTTAACCTTCATACACGGTAACAGGCAAATAGTTTTCCAAGTTGAGCTTTTAAATGAATATATTTTAAGAGAAAAATATATGAAAGGTGAAATTTAAGTCAGATATCTGTGGAAGCTCAGGATTTGTGGAAGGTAGCACTTAAAAGCTACTAAACTGAAAAGATAGTGATTTAGTAATTTGTAAGTTGATCAGTAGAGGAAGCTGATTTAAATTAAATCAAATACATTGCAGTTTTCCTCTGGGCAATTAATTTAGTAATTCATAATTTAAATCATTCTTCCTGAAAGTTTAGTATCTGAGCCCAAAAACACATGTCTAAATACTTAAAAACCTTTATTAGGATAAATATTAAGCACAATCCAAAGTAAAGAGATTAAGTTCTTCTAAACTTATCACTTGATTTCACATTATGAACCGAGAGCCAATTTTTTCCCTGAGTTGCTTCCACCCTCCCAGATCAGCCATGGATCAGTTTTGAAACAAATCCCAAACAGTGTATCCTTTCTTCTGGAGCACTCCAGTAGGCGCTGTAAAAGATAAAACCCTTTTTAAAGAACATAACCAAAATTCCACAATTCTAGTAATTCTTAGTATCATCAACTATCCTGTCAGTGAGCTCGCAGTTGTATTATTGTTATAGAAGTCTATACTTTGTAGAAATCAGGGTCAAAATATATTTCATATATTGCAGTGAGTATATAGCTTTGGTAGAAAAAGAATCTCATTTTATCGGTAGAACTTCTTAGAGTCTGGATGTTGTTGATTGCATTTTTTAATCCCTCAATCTTCTGAATTCTTGTAGATTAGTGATTTAGAGTAGTGGCTTTCAATTGGTAGCAATTTCCTCCCAAAGGGATATTTGTTAACACCTGGAGACATTTTTTTATTTTCAGAATGGAGGGAGGTACTACTGCCCCTCCAGTAAGAAGCCACACAAGCTGCTGAGCATCCTACCATACACAGAACAAGCCACTGTGAACACATTATCTGGCCCAAAGTGTCGTGGTGCCCGGGTTAAGAAATCCTAGAGGCATGGTCAAATTTAGGGGTTTTCCCCCCAAATTTTCCCACTTTGTCTATATAATTTCATCTTCTTTATATTTTAGGCACTAATTACATTAAATCAGATTATTTTTTTAAAATTATTTGCAATGTACCAGAGGCCAAAAACAACATTTGAAGGAGTAGGAAGAGGTCAAAAGTACAGTTACAGTTAGCATTTTCCTCAGATCCCTCCTCAGATTGCATTTTCGTCTACGAAATTATGATTACATTCAGAAAGTTTGATATTCTTAATAAAATTTTGTTTGGGGTATAAGGCTCATTTTGTACCCATGCAGATTCATCTAACTACCTTTAGATACCTATTTTCTGAACTCATTATGAAAACTGAGATTTGGTATTTATATAATAATCCCCAAAGTTTTGAGAATATTCACATGGAAGGCAGTCAGTGTGCTTCTCATATGTACAGCTATAATTAAATTTGAAAATAAAAAAGCCATCTGTCCCTGCTTGGAAAAAAATAAAGCATCATCTAGAAAAAAAATGGAAAGATTATCTAATTAAATGATTCAAGTCTTGAAAAGTCACTAAAAATGCTCTGAACAAACACATTTTTTACTGGAGTAGCCTAGCTTGGGGCTTTGTTGTGTTTATAAGAAAACTTCTGAGTCCCAATTCTGCCTGTCAACTGAGCACAATTTTTATATCTTCACATTCTATGCCTTCCTCTTCTTCTAAGTGAACAGTGGAATGCCATGTGTTCGGAATGTGGAGTGGGTAAAAGTGTGTATTAATCTTGACCTCTAAAAATATTTTAATCTCAAAGATTGAAAACAAGATAAAGATGAAGAACACTATGATATATTAACTGATTTTATTTTTGATTCTACCAAAGCCCATTTTATGAAATGGCTTAATTATTTTCCCAGTAAACATATTAATGACTCTATTCAATATTCAACATGCATGAATGCTTTGGTCTTCCCATATGAAAGCATGAAAACCAAACCCTTATTCTAAACATGAATGACTTTTTGATTATTTATTTCTTTGGTAATAGTACACTAATTTATAAGAAATTTTTCTCAAAATATTTAAACATTTATAATAAAAGGAAATATTTTTAAAATGGAGCATTGCATTATCCATGATTGGCTGCAAGGGCCAGGAATCTGATTTACAGTGATTTAAATAAGTAAACTATGTTTCTTCCTGGACCTAAAGAATCCACAGGAAGTCAGTGTTGTAGATGCAGTTAAACACCTACCTCCTCCTACCACATTTTTCCTTGCTGGAAAAGCTGCCTATCTCTGTGGTGGTGGAAAATTACAACTAGACCCTTATCCAGCCTCCCTCACGGCTAGGGCATAGACACCTGAGCCAATCCTGGCCAATGAGACATAAAGAGAAGTCAAAATGAGACCCTTGGAAAGCTTTTCTATTTGACCAAAAGGAAAAGGCCTTGAGGAAAATGTACTCTTCTTTCCTGTCTTTGGGTACAGTTGCATGAAAATACAACCACAGTGATTGAAAAAGAGGTGTGGGTCAACAATCCTGATGTTTTCTCCTGAATCATTACTAGAACAACCAACCCCTGAACTGTTTGGCACAGGAGGAAACGAAATGCCCACTTTAAATGAGATGCTTTATTTGTAGCCAAAGCACTCTAATATTGCTGACTTGAGTCATGGCCAGATCCAGAAATTTAAGGGATATCACTTAATTTTTAACTCTTTCTGTCAATTCTCCATTCCTCAGTGCTGGTGTCATTGTTGGGCTCCTGATAGTGGCTCCCAAGGAAGTTCATACTAAGTATAAGTCTCCCTAGATACTTCCTCCAAAATAATTCCTAGAATTGTTTTATAATCATCTGACTTGAGTTCTGCATCCTTTCCTGGAATAACCCCTCTGAAGAAGGCACAAAAAGGTCTGACTGCTACCAGACCTAGAGATGGGGGTCTATCCCAGCGAAACAACAGAAAACATAGAGTGATTTTCTAGTGTCATTAATTACAAATGCAGGCATATGCTATGCAGACAAACAAAATAAATAAGCAAACTAAACCCAGATGTTTAATACAATAATAAAAATAAAGGTGCATAACCTAAGTATAGTGAAAGAAGTACTGAGTCTCCCTGGAGGCTTTCTTTCTGTTGACTGAATCTTTTAAAGACATCAATCATTAAACCTCTAATATATTTTGGGTATCAGGTAGGTGCTGGGGATACAAAAAAATCAAGACACAGCACCAGCTTTTCCAATTTTCTGCAGGAGATAGAAGAAAGTGAGCACAGCACAGCAGTAAATGCCATGCATGTTGTGTGTCATGGCTTAGCAAGGGCAGACAGAGAGGACATCCAACTTAGCCTAGGTATGAGTGAAAGTGTGCACAAAACCTTCGAAATGTGGGTCAAGTATCAACTAAGTTTTGTAAGTTCAGAAGGTGAGACTACCAAGAGAAAAATTATAAGAGTGAATAAACTCTCAGTTGGTTAATTATAGGGTAGCACAAAGTTTTTCCTGGCCCTTGACAGGTCTCCTGGATTGCCTTCTCACCAGAAAGAAGTGGAGTAATTTGAGAAGTAGAGACAAGAGAATAGGGTTGGAGTTTTAAAGGCTTTGCCAGGTTCTTTACAGATTTAGAATCTAATTGTTCTATTACAACTTCTTGGTGCAAATATTTCCCAATCAAAGACAAAGACCTTAAGACAAAGAGTTTTTCATTTTGATCAATGTAAAATTAATTGACAGTGGACCAGTTTTCTAATTATGCCAAAAAAAAATTCAGTTCATCCACTGAATAACATATCATCAGAGTCATCATGTTTGGAAAATATTCTAAAATTAACAAGTCACCTTGTCAGAAAAACATTTTACTGTTTTCCTCTCAGTGAGTTTCCAGGAAGCTCAGTTATTAAAAGTTGAATTGATCTGTTTTTCTGAGATCTACTTTGATAACACTCTAATAATTTTAAAGCTATACTTATGTTGGCTTTTTTTTAAGGCTTGGATAGTTGAGGCCTCAAGGACTCATTCACACTTAAGTGACCCACACTCCAGAATACTTTATAGGACTATTGTGAAAATATGAATTACTAAGCGCCCAGCACACCTGCTGTAAAGTACCTATGGTAAAGCCAGAAAGTGAGTGTGACAGTTGACTTATGGTGTCAACTTGAGTAAGACACACCCAACTACATTGGATCAGCAAACTTGTGAGTGTGGCTGAGGGGATTTACTGAAGACAGAAGACCCACCCTAGAGCAGCTTGTCACCAGAATGGTGTAAAGGGAAACTGAAGAAGGAAGGCTCACTTCTGTGTCCTCGGCGGGGCTCTGGTCTTCCCTTTCACCTCAGATGTTATCTCCTGGCTTCTAGCGCAGACCCTTTGGCCTCCTTGTGCAGACTTTCACAGGACACTACACTGAGCTCCAGGCTTTGGACTGGAACCTTCAGATCTCCAATATATGGACAGCTCTTTTCCACACCTGCCTCTGTGTGTGACCATGTAAGCCAATCTTGTAAATTCTTACATATTTGTATATATTGCATTAAATCTGTTTCTCTAGTAAGCACTGACTGCTACAGTGAGAAAATAAAAATTACATAGGAATGTCAAAGTTGGCAAGTGAACATTCTCTTGGGACAGATACCACAGTGAGAGTTGAAACACATGAGCCAGCTTACAGTCCACTCCAGTCTTAGTACCTATTTGTTATTTTTAAAAAAATTTTTAAGATGCATCATTTAAAAAAAATCTTTTGTTAAGATATATTGATTTATTTTTCACCTTAACTTTTGACTTGCTGTCAAAATAGTTTTGCAAAATAACTTTCCTCTTTTATAAACTTATACCATTCTAAAATTTGTGCTGGTATTTGTATTAACTCACATTAATTTGATTAATAGACATCCCTTGATAGGCAACATCTTGAATTGAATCTTAGAAAGCACCTTCCTTTATAGAAACAAAGAGGATTCAAATCTTCTATCGGGCCTGCTCTCTGACCAATGTAAAGCAACGTCAAAGATATGAGAAATTCTGATATCTGTTAAAGCCAACATTTGAACATGAAGAAGAAGCTAATATTTGTTAGATAAATAAGAAAAGATTTCAGTTTTGAAGCTTAACATTTTTACTGTCTGGTATTTCTCACCAAATTCAAGAAATTAAACTAGGAAAAGTTTAATGTATTTTACTTCAGCTATACTTTTGGAATTTAGGAGGAATAGACTGACTATGGTAGTGCACGCCTGTAATCCCTGCTCTTGGGAGGCTGAGGCAGAAGTGCCATGGGTTTGAGGCAGCCTGGGCTATATAGTGATTTCAAGGCCAGCCTGGAGTATATAGTGAGACCTTGTCTCAAAAAACAGAAAAAGAAAAAGGAAGGAAGGAAGGAAAGAAGGAAGGAAGGAAGGAAGGAAGGAAGGAAGGAAGGAAGGAAGGAAGGAAGGAAGGAAGGAAGAAGGAGGAAGGAAGGAGGAAGAAAAGAATAGAATAGAATAGAATAGAATAGAATAGAATAGAATAGAATAGAATAGAATAGAATGGATAAAATGAGCTTTTAAAATATTTGAAACTGTATAGATCTCTTCTGCTATTATGGGTCTGTTCATTTCAAAACCTGACTGTGAATTTGTGAGAAAATAACAATGTCATATGTACTAATTGTGAGATGCATTAATTTGAAAGTATTCAGTATGATTAGTCACAAGGATAATAGAAGTCTCTATTTTTTTAGGTGATCAGAAAACTCATTTGGAGACATACCTGACTTTCTCTGGGAGTCTGACAGAAAACTGAGAGCAGACACACACAGCTTATTTAAAGCATGTTTTTGTGTTT
Source organism: Dinomys branickii (assembly GCA_004027595.1). Lineage (NCBI taxonomy): Eukaryota > Metazoa > Chordata > Mammalia > Rodentia > Dinomyidae > Dinomys > Dinomys branickii. Next base: position 9,032 of record PVLD010013079.1, on the reverse strand, counting down.
TTATTCAGAAGTTTCAACTTTTGTAGCTGGTCACCAGCCGTTACTTTGGAAGACAGAGTGTCCTTAGGTCGCCCTGAGTTACCTGGATATTCAACTGGCATCAGTCAGTGAAGTCAAATCCTCAGAACAGGATGGAGAGAAACCATGATAGTTTAATACATGGCGAGAGAAGAGAATTAATGGTAATTTACCACTCAGCAAAATGGTCCGTCCCTTTCTTTGCACTGTACCCGCTAGGAGAATTTCTGTTCACAGCTGTCAATCCATGCGCAAGACTGCTTTGCTCCGTCTGTTTAGTGTAGACTGTCTCAGCTGTGGCTCTTTGCTGTCCATGGGCCTGTGCTGCGTTTGGAAGGAAGACCTCTGGGGGCGGCTGCCCATCATCTCCCATCATCGCTATTTGCTGCTCCCTATGGCCACAGGCGGCACCGCTCTTACTGGCCCTCCGAGGCTTCAGGAGATTTCCGGAGATTTTGCCATGGCCCCTGTGGGAGAAATATTTGGCAGTACCACCAGCATTAGAAGTGTCTGTTAGCTGAATAATGTGGTATTGTTATAATGGAACAGACTAAAACCCAGAAATAGACTTATGTGGATATGGGTATTCCATTTAGGAAAAAAGAGGCTTTGCTGAGCAATGGACAGAGGATAGGCACTTAAATAAGTTGTGCTGGGATATTTTGGGTGTGCCTGTGAAAGAAAACTTGAGTCATAATATATGAACTGACAAAACAATAAAGATTTTAGAAGCTACTGTAAGAGAATGTGTTCAGGCAGGGCGTGGTGGCGCACACATGCAATCCCAGCACTCAGGAGGCTGAGGCAGGAGGATCGCTGCAAGTTCGAGACCAGCCTGGGCTACAAAGTGAGTTCAAGGCCATCCTGAACTTCACAGTGAAATCTTGTCTTAAAATTTTTTTTAAAAAGTAGGGAGAGAATGTGTTCATAACTTCGAAGTAGGGAAAGAGCCTTTTAAACAAAATAATTAGGAATCCAGATAAATGTATCATCACAGTTATTTATGTCATGGCAAGAAACAGGAAATAATCCAAATATTCAGTAATCATTTGCTTAAAACATAAATGGAATAAATATTACCATGTAAGAAATGTTTTCAATTAATATTTTTATAAGATTAAAAAATTTGTCATACAACATTAAAGGGCAAAATCTGAGTCCAAATTGTAAGTTTTTGTTACCAGAAATATATTGGAAATAAACATACAAACTATTATCTCTAATCAATCCATCAGTTTCCTGCCAGGATACAGTCAGTCAGACTGGGAACTTCGAGGATGTTTAATAAGAAGAGCAGCCTCACAGGTTTGGGAAGGATTTAGGGAGGATGACAGTGGGACCCCAGAGACAGCTGCACTGAGAGGCTGACCGGGGCATGTGGCGTTCACAGGGAGATGCTGCCAGCTGACGGAGCCCCCGCAGGAAGCGCGCGAGGTGAGTGAACATCTCCGCCTCTATTTCCTCCTGGTGCCTTTCGTCCAAACCCAACACACGTCCAGAGGCCAGGAGCTGCGTGGTGTGGCCCATTCAGTTCAGAGGCCTAGGACCCCACAGAGGGCAAGGAAGCGTGGGGAGCAGACTTGGGGAGGAGAGAAAGGCAGCCAGAACAAATGCGTAACAGGGTCACGGAGGATGATGACCTCTGTCCTCCGAACTTCAAGGAAGTACATGTGTTGCTTTTAAAATGATGAAAGGTGCTATCAACCCCTAAATATACTTTCTTGTTGACCAAGCATAGCGGATGTTAGGGGTTGCGGAGGTGTCCACATCCTTTCATTATAAAACTCTTCATCGTGGCACTGAAAACCACTCAATGCCTGTCAACAACCAAATGGTGAAATAAGATGAAAGTGCACTCCTCAAGTGAATCCTATATGGACACAAATGGAATCTAACCTGCTTCCCTCATCTCACCGAGGCCTGACCCTGACACCTGGCCAGCCTTGTCACTTCCATTCTGCTTTATTTAGTGGATCTTTACATCCTTCAGACACTCACCTTATTTTGCTTTAGATCCTTTGATGTTGGTGTTGCTTCTCCTTGGAATGAACAGCACCTTAACCTTTCTGTGGTTGAATACTTCTGGATTTCAGCCTTTTCTTGGGCTGACATTGCTTTAGAGATGATGTCTTTGAACTGCCTAATTTAAAGTGGCTCTCAAACGCACCTTAATTCTCTAATACAGTAAATACCATTCACCTATATATCCATATTTTTGTGCTTATTACTGTATTATTTATTTACTGATTGTCCCTTCCCAGCAGAGTGTATTTTCCCGGAAAGCAGGGGCCTTGTTGTCCTTGGACATCATCCTCGTGGGTAGTAGGCCCTCTGGTAACAGGCGCCCAGCTCCCACTGGGTTAATGAGCGGTGTCCACTGTGTGTCCATGCACACACACCTGCGTCCCGGGAAGGCAGTGGGGGCGTGAGAGGGACCAGCTCCTTGTTGCATCTTAAGACTAAATGAGCACAAGACACTTAGTTCTGTTATGAAATTCAAAGTTGAAATGTTGGCAAGGGCTTATTTAGTCTTACATAAAATTCCTGCAGTAAAGTACCGCTTGCCAAGAGAAAATGGTTTGTTTTTACAGAGCATCCTATTTCTTCTGAACATTAGCTGCTCACGTCATATCTAAGAAGTTGGTTTTCCATTTAAGGTAAAGGCACAGATGTTTCGTGTGTGCCGGGGGCTGAGAACCAGTCCTCCCTTCACTTGTCTCCTGCACGGCCTCACTGAGTGTCTGCACCTTGTGAGAGCATCTATCAGAACTGTGCAGCACGGAAGCAGGCAGCATGCCACCAGGTGTCAGGAGTGGCACCTGCTTGTTATTCGGCTAACCCCCATGAGCACATAGGAGTGTAGATCATGACAGAGGTGGACTCGTCACAGTTCTTAACAACCCTGAAAGAAGGATGTAGGCTGACGGATAAGTTTAAAGACAAAGAACAATTGATGAGGGCTGGGGATATAGCTCAGTGGGATAAGTGCCTGCCTGGCAAGTGCAAGGTCCTGAGTTCAATCCCCAGTACCACCAAAAAAAAAAAAAAAAAGAACAATTGGTGAGGGTTAAATTAAAAAGCTACATTTAGGGCCGGTCTGACGCTCTTCATCAGAGTATGCCTCCTTCAGCTGCTGAGGCTGGAGCCCTTTCCTATTTTCCTCTGTAAACTACAGGCTGGCCTGATCTTTGTCAGTTCCTGAAGCTCTACTGTACCATTTTCTCCAACTTTCCATCGAAAGCTTCTTTTTCCATACAGTAAGCAACAACAACAAAAACCCAAAGTTAAAATTTCTTTTTTTGAATCTAGCTAATTTCCAGTGGTGATTTCTGATCAAGGACTAAAATCTTGATTCCAATCTGTAAGTAAATAAAGTGAGAATTTATCCTCTAGGAATTGTACTTAAATAATTTTGAAATGATTGCATTAATAGATGTGTGTGTGTGTGTGTGTGTGTGTGTGTGTGTGTATTCATATTTGTTGTTGTTATTGTTGTTTTGGTTTCTTTGAGGCAGGGTCTCACTGTGTAGTTTAGACTGACCTTGAAACCCAGGCCGCCCTTGTGCTCACAGCAATCCTCCAGCTTCAACCTCCCTAGTCCTAGGATTACAGGTATGTGCCACCACATGTGGCACTGTGTGTGCTTTCAGGTGTATTTTGTATCAGGGCCTGACATCATCATTAGATATACTAATGATTTTCTTCTTAGGAACTTAAATTTAAGTTTCTTTTGGTGCATTTTGTACAGCAGGCAGCACTCAGGTGCAGGGAAGGAGCTGCCCACGGGTGGCTCTGGGAAGTAAGGTTCTTGGAGCAGCACCGAGAAGGTTGACAGCTAAGACAGATCCTGCAGCTGGAAGGGCCACATAAGCCAGGGAGAGGACTGTCAATGGCCCTGTAGAAGGGGTAGGGCAAAGATCAAAAGATAGATGTACTCATACTGGTGGCCAGAAAGTTTCAAGATACTATAATTTTGGTTTTCATTTTTTTTAAAAAGTAGCTGGAACCAACAGAAAGTTTTGAAGGTTTCATTTCTTGAGTTAAAAAATGGTGGCAGATACTGTATGTTATCTGCTCAATAGTCATTTCTTCCTCCCCTAATTGTTAACATTGAGACTTGTTCGGGTAGAGAGAAGAGCTTCCTCCTGATGAAAGGTAGGTCTCTAGGCCTAAGGGAGACTCAAGAGTGTTTTAGTGTGGTAACTCATTCATTCATTCATTCAGCAATTATTGGTTAAGCAGCTATTATGAATCAGGCAAAGTTGTAAAGCTTTGCCTGAGATAAAGCAGTGAGCAAAACAGTAACCCTCCTGCCCTCAAGAAGCTTACACATTAGCTTTCCATATCAGGGTATTTTACAATGCAGATTCAACCAACTGTGGATCAAAAATACTGTATTTGAAAAAACTTGCACCCGGACTGAACATGTACAGACTTTTTCCTTGTCAATCTTCCCCACATGAGAGAGTAGAACAACTATTTCCATAGCATTTACACTGTATCAGTTGCTACAAATAATCTAGGAATTATTTAAAGTAAATTAAAGAACTGTGTGGTTCTTTGTAAATACTGTGCTATTTTACATAAGGGACTTGAAGCATCCAACAGGTTTTTGTATCCAACAAGTTCCTGAGATCAATCCACAGATACTGAGGAGCTACTGAATTCTAGAGGAAAAAGACAAGCAGTAACTAAATACAAAAGCAAACAGGCTATTCCAGGTGGGGGCGAGGGAGAAGAATTAAGTGAGATGAGATGGAGCATGGTATGTTTGAGGTCAGGGCAACTGTGTGTTTGATGGCAGTTGTTACACAGAGGGTGGGTAGCAATAGCCCCTGAGAAGACAGCGATCTGTCCACACCTGGAGACCACCAGTCCAGAGCTGTTGTGGAGGAGGCAGCCTGAGTGTGTTCCGAGATCAGCAAAGAGGCCAGAGTGTCCCAAGCACAGATGGGGAGGACAGAAGGGGACAAGATCAGACAGAGACAAAGAAGCAGAGTGAGTAGGTCATGTGGAGGGCCTCCAATACTTGGGCTTTTACCCTGAGCACATGGAATACCAATAGCCAGTCTGACACAAATTGGAATTTGTTTCAAAAAGAGTTCTTTAGCTGTCATGATATCCTCTGGTCAGTGGTAGATCTAAAGATTGTCATGTGAGGCTTCCTATCTAATTAAGAGACACCTACTGTGGAGGGCTTCCATTGCCAGATTAAAAAGCAGCAAGTATTACAGTGGAAGGCCTTTGTCTCTCCCCGCTTCTTCCCGTCCGGAACTTGAAAGCAATGCCTCCGGTCACAGCAGCTGTCCTGGAACCATGAGGCAAGGCTTCATCATGGTATGAGTGGTAGGCTAGAATTATAGGAGCCTGGGTCTTTGATGGCATTATTGAACCTATAGAGCAGCTTTTGGCTACCTACTTCCAAACTTTCTGTTAGACCTATTTTAGTGAGTTATTGTCTGTTGTAAAGGAATATATTCCAAACTAGAAATAATATTGGATCTAAATAAAAAAGAAAACAATGATTATACACTTCAAATGAAATTTAAGTACCAAAAAGAATGAAAAAGACACGTTATCGAAGTGAAAGATAAAAGTCTTTAAATTGGATTTTATTTAGCTTTGTAAAAGTCTCAGAATTGTATATTAAAAATTTGGTGCTGGGGATGGAACCCAGGATATCATGCATACTGAATATATGCTTTACCACTGAGCTACACTGCTTCCTATTTACATGGAATATTAGTTCTTATTCCTTTGGTAATCAGCAGAAAGTTTTATTATCAGCTAAAGCATAATGATAAAACAGCTGGACAGTACAGAAAAGCAGGTCCTTATACTGTACAGTGGTCACAATCTTAAATCTGTATCCTAGAGATCTGATAACATTTAAAAATTGAGTAACCATCTGTCAAAGTTTGCTCAAGACATTCCTGGCTTATGCTTATTGCCCCTGCATAATTACTAATAGTATTGTGGGATTTTAAGAGACAGAAGAGACCTCCAGGTGAAACAGAAGGATTTATTCAGGTGGACACTGGCTTGGTAGACTCATGTCCAAAGGCTGAGCCCTGAACAAAGAAAGGGCTCTAGTTTATACATATGGTTGAAGGGATTGATATATGTGGTGTAGGCAAGTGAGTTTACAGAACTGAGGCAAAGGCAGTTAGTCAAACAGTAACAGTTTTATAACTTAGCAATAGCCACAGGGAAGGGAAAATCTAAGGGGGAACTGTTTAAGGTTGGGAAACTTGTTTCCCTTTCTAAGTTTTGCTTCAATAGTACCTTTTCACAACCTTACAAGTGTCTCAGTTTGAATAATAACTTACATTACCTTACTTATACATATTATTGCACAATTTCTGGTTTTCCTCATCTACTTATTTAAGAAATAATTGAGATGGATTCCAGTCTCAAGATCTTAGGAGAACCCACAATGAAATTATTGTTTCTTGGCAAAATTGGCAGGTTTTACCAAAAGTACATATTCTAAGATCATTTACATGCACCTTCCCTAATTGACACTGTGTTAGGGACACCAGCATGAACATAATCTGGATACTGAAACCAGAGTCCACAGACTGGATTTGAAAATTTATTGAACAAATTATATAGTCAATGCAATATATTGACACAAGGATGGTTATATATGATTTGATTTTCATAATATTTCATGAGATTATGCTGAAAAGAAATTCCTCATTTCTTTTTATTGGCAAAAACACGAAGGTGAAGAGAAGTTCAGAAACTTGCCCAAAAGTTTGTTACTAAGTATGTTACTAAAAGTTGATTTTGGATCAACTTTTGAGATTTGACCTTTCTTCTTTCTACAGCATCACATGACTTTAATTCCTGGAGGTGTCTTGGAGAATGTTCTACTCACATGACTGGAACAAAAGGAGATTGAAGGAATGTAATCACAAGATAAGTAAAAAGAAAAAAAAAACTTTAGCAATATCTCAGAGTTTTTCACTTTAAGATAAGCATTTTTATTTTGTTTGCGAGAGGTTCCAGAGTTCTGAGAGCAAAGTGCAGAAATGGTATCTACTACTGTCTAAGATTTCTGTTGCACATTATATCTATATTCTAAAACCTGATATTTGAAAGACAAATACACTTTTAAAACACTTAGCTTACAGGCTGGGGATATAGCTCAGTGGAATAAGTGCCTGCCTAGCAAGCGCAGGGTCCTGAGTTCAATCCCCAGTACCGCAAAAAAAAAAAAAAAAATACTTAGCTTAATTTTACATACACAGAGGAGTAAATAAATAAAAACTTTTTGGAAAGATATTCAAGAATTAAAAATAATTGCTTTTTGGGAGGATTGTACCAGATTTGGGGAGGAATTATATTTTAAATATGATTTGATTGAAATCGTATTGATACTGGAGAGATATAATGCCCAGCCTGCTTGATACCAGATGTGTTATGTTCCCCAAAATTGAAGAATGAATTCTAAGGAACAATTAAAAGTGGGAAAGATTTATTGAGAGAGATATGGGATGCACTCAAGAGTGGAGTGTAGGTTCCCAAAGGAATGAGGCATACACAGTTGGAACTGGGGATCTTTTATGTGTTTTGGGAGGTGGAAATTTTTGGTATTTGATAATCTATAGTCTTAGTCTTAGTCTTGTCTTTAGTAGTTTTAGTCTTAGTGGGTGAGAGAGGATGGCCCAGTCCTAGCGAGATAATCATCTATTTCTATGGGAAATCCCTAAAGGGTGGTACCCAAAGGGTGGTACAGGATAATGTGAAATTTCCATTCATCCCTTAGGGAAGTATATAAATCTGGCCGTTGTGACTTTAATCTCGAGATCTTGCCTTCTCCAGATATACCTCCAGGCACAGTTCTTATGTGTTCTCATCTTCTGCATTGACTCCTTTGAGGGTCCAGATCTGTCTGATTGTGTATTAATTTTTATCTAACTTAGCTGCCTATACATAATAGTATCATGTATAGGTTTTATTTTCAAGATTAAAAAAATATTTAAGACAAATAAGTGTGTGACCAGAGGCTTCTTCTGAACTTTATCTTATATAGAAAGTCAACTGCAGAAAAGAATGTCAGATTTCACTGAAAACAACCTCTGAATGAAACAAAGAGGTAATATTTTAGAATGAATGTCAGTTAGGTGGCTCTGAGGAAGCTCAATATGTGAGGGTTAAGATCCTGTGTTCCTGGTTCTAGCACCTGCACCATTTGCTTGAGGCCACTGCTTCCTAAGGATAAACATGCTTTTAGTAGTGCTGCAATTTAAGGATGAGGGCAAGGATGGAAAAAATTTCTGCAATGCTCATTACCTCCTCTTCAAATGTTTTTTGCATGCCCACTATTCAAGCAATGCTGGTCTGGGCTCTGGGAAACATCCATGGGTAACTGAACTAAGCTTCTCCCTGTCCTGTGGACTTGAAGTTGAGGTAGATTCAGCAAACTCTCATGTACATGTAAATGGACTGATAAGCTGTAAATATTATTATGAGGCAATTGAAAATGTCACAATGCAAGAGAGGGAATGAGTGAACTCGTATGCTTAGCAGCATGTGTTTATTTTGCCAGAATAGCAACAAAACTCCTGAAAGCTTTTACTTCTTTTACTGCAAGAGAAGGTAGGCCCAGGAATAGGAAAGAGACAGGACTCAGCAGGAAGCATTATTTCTGATTCTACCACATAATACCAGGGCTGTAAAAGTGACAGATATCCTCAGCCTTAATTTCTTATTTGACCCTCCTCATTCCTAAGGTTGCCATACAAAAGAAAAGTAGTCGATATAAGTGAAATGCTGTGAAATGCTGCTTACTGTCTGCTGTCCCAGTGAGCACTTACTGAGCACTGTCTTTGGCTCGGACTACTCTGTCAGGAGCTAGACAAAGCGCGAGGACAGAAAGCTTCTGGCTGTTGTCATCAAGCGTTTGTCTCTGATTTGTAGAGGTAGAAATGTTATGGGACCCTAAATGATACAGGGAAATAAGTGCAGCTCCCAACCTGCTACATGTCTGATAACGCAGAGTTCTT